>JABUQX010064011.1:0-57500 GCA_015478945.1 Trachelipus rathkii
AGGCCTACATCATCCAATCAAGTAGAATCATCTCTACTTGTAAGTAAAAATTTAAACCCTTGCGCTAATGAGAAGTTGCGGTATGATCCCCCTTTAAACTCCTGGTCTCCCCGGACTTGAGTCCTCTGGTGGAGAATAACCCTTTAATCGACTCAGTCAATGATGATGGAGGCACAGAAAATCTTAAAACTTCTAAAATTATTCCCGAGAAATCTTCCGAACGACCTCCCTTAGAAATGAACAAACCCTTAGAAAATCCCTTACGGACGATGGTAGTCCATTGTACTCCTTTCAAGGAGGACCCTCTAATTGTTTCAGTCGCTTTGGTTCCCAACAGCTCTGGCTTCTACGGTTGTATGGTAGACAGTGGAGCTGGAATTAGTTTAATCAGCACTGAAATCACCGAGGCGTACATGCCCTTACGGCCCTCTGTAGATATAAAAGTTAATGCCATCAGTGGTCTGGTCCGAGAACATTCAGTACCTATTGACTTCTACACTGAATGTAACTTGCACTTCCCTGACAGTGATTATGTATCTAAACCTGTCATTTTGTTGGTAGTTCCCCAGGAATTTATGCCTGCTCCGCTAGTTTTAGGGGCTGTCGCTTTAAAAGAAAATGACCTTCTCCCAGACTTAACTACGCAGGAATTGGTACATAGATCTAATGATTGTATAGAATCTGTAGCTAAGGATGAGAGTCTAAACATCCCTTTTTATAAATGTGTCACGGTTAATTCCATTAACGTTCCCCCGTTTTCCTGTCAGATGGTGGATGTAAGTTGTCCTTCATCTGAAATCTCTGCCTTGGTAGGTTTTCAATCAGAGCCAATGGGACCCGTTGTACCAATTCCTGGTGTATTGGATTTGCGAGATTCGTGTAGGATCGCTCTATTAAATCCTTCCGATACACCTCATTATTATAGAAAGGGTACTGTGGTAGGTAGCTTGTGTTCTTTGGAAGAAGATATTCTTCAAATTAATACTAGGCCAGTAGAGGCGAATTCCGAAATCAACTTTAAAGCAGACGTATGGTCCCCCACTAAGTTGGAGGAGGAGTTTTGCTTTGTGGATATTCCTATCTCTGACCTCGAAAAGAAACGATTAATCGCAGTGTTATTAAAACATAAATCGGCTCTCAGTTTCGGTGACCACGATGTTGGAGTGGCTACTAATATCACACACAATATCGAGGTAGAAACTGGTCGACCTGTGAGATTACCAGTACGTCGTTTCCAGGGTCCCTTGGCTCAAGAAATAGCCAATGTCATGAACTGTTGGAGCAGGATATTATTAGACCTAGTAAATCCCCTTATTCAGCTCCTGTGGTTCCGGTCCGAAAACCTGACGGTAAATTACGATTATGTATCGATTACCGGAAATTAAATAGTGTTACTAAGACCGATTCCTTCCCGTTACCTAACCTAATAGATACGATTTATAATATGTACGGTAATGTCTATTTTACAACAATAGATCTGGTCCGTGGATATTATCAAGTATCAATGGAGCCCGAGAGTATTGAAAAAACTGCTTTTTCCACCCCCTTTGCCCAGTACGAATATTTAAAAATGCCCTTTGGTGTAAAGAATGGTCCGGCAACATTTCAACGTGGAATGATGTTGGCGTTGGAAGATTTACCATGGTCCGAGGTTATGGTATATTTAGATGATATCATTCTCAGTAAAAATATAGATGATCATCTAACCACCTTGGATCGTGTCCTTTCTGCACTAGAGAAAAACGGGTATAAACTTAAACCCAGTAAAACCCGGCTATGTCGTACCGAGGTGGAATTCTTGGGTCACCATATATCCCGGAAAGGTATACTGCCCCTTCAGAAAAATCTCAAAGGAGCTTTAGAATTTCCTGTCCCCACTACGGTAAAACAATTACGCCAGTTTCTGGGAATGGTAAACTTTTATAGGCGTCATATTCCAGATTGTTCTCAAATCAGTAAGCCTTTATCATGCCAGACTGGTGGTAGATCCATTAAATGGACGCCGGAGTGTCAGCAGGCCTTTGATCAACTTAAGGAGGCCTTAGTAAATCCCACATTGTTAGGGTTCCCCGATTATAGTCCGGAGGTCTCTCCCATGGAGCTACATGTAGATGCTTCAGACCTCGGGGCTGGTGCTTGCCTTTCTCAAATCCAAGACGGAGAACGCAGGCCAATTGCTTTTATTTCTATGACCTTCAATGGGGCTCAGAGAAATTATGGAGTGATTGATAAAGAACTAACTGCTTTGCGTTGGGCTGTCAAATCCCTTAGACCTTTCCTCCGTGGTATAAAATTCATTATATATACCGACCATATGCCACTCATCTATTTACAAAATATGAGTTTGGTTGATGGAAGGTTAGCTAGGACTATGGAAGAGCTCTATGAATATGACTTTGACATACGTCATATATCGGGCCCTAAAAATATAGTTGCCGATGCTCTCTCCCGATCTCCCGTAAATGATAATATGGAAGAACCCGCCGAAAATCCTTCTTTGGATTTCATTCCTCCTGGGTTCTTTCCGATAGAAATCAGCGGAGGAGGAGACTCGTTATATAAATGTTTTTCTCTTTACTTATATGGATCGGTCGAGAGACATTTAGAGGTAAGAGATGTTCTTATCGAAGAGTTACAAAAGCATCCTGTAAAATATAAACTTCAAGGTCAGTTGGTTCAAAAAAGACTCCGATTATTAAAACTTCCGGGTCAATTGCCAATACCAGAAGTTATCACTGCTTTTACGGATGTCTTTAAAGTTAACGTTCACATATATTATGCCTATAATAAACCTTTAATATATGGAAATAACGTTGGTGGTGGTGAACCCTGTTATTTAAAATGCTTAGCCGGGGTTCACTATAACTATCTGCTAGTTACTTCTAGTAGTGAATAAACTTCATGTCGACTCCATTGGAGTATGTACGTCATAGAAGAAGGACCAGTCTTTTATAACCTTGTCTCGGGGTTATAAAATGACACAATTGTGTCCTGATACGAAGTAAATAAGCCTGGAGAATAAAAGTTGGCTTTGCTTCATCTGTTTAGAAAATGAAACTTCTGTCGTTCCCTTACTGACTGGACCGTAAATTTAAATTACTTGGCCAATTAAACTTATCGGTACATAAGTTACCTGAAAAAAAAACAAAAAAAAAAACTCTTATTCCTATCTTTCTTAATCTCTTAAGTAAACTTCCTTCTGAACTATTGTTCTATAACATCTTCATCTATATGAAGCTGTTTTGAATGTATGCTTTCTAGTGTGCCTGATCGTCAAAAACTTTTAACTTATAAGACGAAAAACCCTCCTAGTATAAATGATTCTTGTATAGTTGATCTTTGTGTGTCTGGATTCTTCGTGTATGCTTGCAGACTAAAGATTAAAACTATAAACTAAAAATCAAAAAAGTCTTGTGTAATAGAATTCCTCACGTTATTTAACCAAAAATGGTTAAATACGTATAAAGTATAAATATATACTGTATAGTATATATTTATCAAAAAAAAAAAATAAATATAATTATTATTTAGTAGCATCGAAAACCGCATATCTCACAAACTAATATATATAGATATATAATAGAGCTGTATATATATATATATATATATATATATATATATATATATATATATATATATATATATATATATATATATATATATATATATATATATATATATATATATATATATGTACCTATTGTACATATATATATACCAGTTCCTCGGTTCCAACGAACCTGTCATGTTTCATGACAGGTTGTGGGCCGGAGGAGCTTTAAAACTTATTTTACAGATTTGTCCCGGTTCCTGAAGGAGATAATAAGATGTTCTCATGACCGATGCATAGCCTGGATGAGTAGACACTCTCTCTTCAAAATCATAGGACCAAATGGATGATTCAATAAGTATATAATGAAAATAGAAAGAATCAGGAAAAAGACTTCCTAGATTGTTTTTATTTTCGAAATAGAATATATAATAATGAAAATAAAAATTTCATTATTACTGAGGTAGTGTGTTTTCGATGAACAAAAATGATTAACTTTCCAAGCCCCTATTTTCTGATTGTATACCTTTATTTTAAAGATACAAATTTTAAATTTTATATAATTAAATTTGTCTTTTTTTTTTTGAATATGACTAGTCAGTTTCTCAATAATTAATATGTACTTCTGATCTTACCCATCAAAAAGTACAATTGAGAAATATAGAAGGTCAAAATGATTTAGTTTTACTCTAATTCATTTTTTCGCTTCGTGACAGTTATTAGGTATTAAAAATCATTATTTTAGAGTAGGAATTGTTCATGCCTTTATGTAGTAATTTGAAATCCTTCCATGACTCAATAACTGCCGGATATATGATGTTTTTCAGATTTGATTCGGCTGGGCTCAAGACATCTAGAAACATCTCTGTCGGTTTCCCAGAGTATATGGACCAGACGATCCAGTATTCATCATCCCATTGTTCATGGCCGGGAGCTCTTCCTAAGTTTCCAAAGGATTCCAATAAAAACTGTTTTACGTCGGGCCGCACTATATCTAAGGTCTAACTCATGTTTACGACCTCATGAACCCAATAAGGAAAAAATCACTGAGGTTACTGAAAAGGTGATTTCCCAATCCAAAGTTTACTACTGCATTTCCCTCTGGGCAAGATATGTATGTGTCCAACAAAGAACACATTATTAAAGATCCTGGGTTCTTATACCAAAAGATGCGGGAACTGTCCATATGCAGTTAAATTGTTAAATCCAAATCTCTTATATAAGGAAAATACTGATGTCCGGCTAAAAATACCGTCAGAGGGACCGACTTAATAGATGGTTGTCATAGCAGCAGTGTTAAGGGGAAGTACCTACTGTCACCCCTCATATCTATCATATTAACCAGGAAACCTTTTACTTGATTCTTCTTGGTTGTTGGATTATATCAACAAGGAACCCTTTAACTTGATTCTTCTTTGTTGTTGGAACCGTTTATTCTTAGAATCCCTAATGAATAAATGGGAAAATCTATTTAACATTAAAATAAAAAATGGATATAAAATTGTATAAAGTAAAATATTTAAATTATTGTAAATTATTTATAGCTTATTTAGAGAGTCCTGAGTATCCTTCTCTGCGCGCTGTTTTCTATGCTCTTTGCCTCTTCACTCCCGTCTTTCTCGAACGACGTGGAAAATTGAGGTGGGGGTTTAGATTTAGTGGGGGAGGATATAAGGGAGATATTGATCATGCATCCATGGTGTCAATTGGCAATTCGCTAGTTTGATTTTGGTAATGTTTATATTAGGAAATGTTTTTTATAATACAGTCTGGACGTTTGTAACCATTTTTGATCCAGCCTGTGTTAATACAATCTTATTCATATTATCGCTTCAATTATAGAAAACCCTTGTACCATTTATCGATACTATACCAGTATTTCTTTTCTTCTAGTATCTCTTGCTATGATAATATTGTATATTTTAAAAGTAAAAAACTAATAAAAAACATAGCCAGAAGCACAGAGGTTATATCCATAGTAGTGCTCAAATATCACACCTTGAAGAAATTGTAAAGCATATTTAGCTGGTTTCAAGGTTAGTGATATAATTTACCACCTTATTTAAGCTTATGATTGTTCCAGTTTACTGTCTTGTTCTTAGAAGGCCATATTGACATCATTAGTCCCATTTAAGAAACCCCTCGTGGATATATCAGGGTAGGTTTCTTATCATACATCGATCTATATTGTTGTACCTTAATTGTCAGATATATAGATAGATAGTAAAGTCCAAATACCAATTTCTGTTTATTTTAACAGGGTTCTATTCCGGGGATTCATTCCTGAATCCATCGTCGTGTCATTTCGAAACCTGGGATTCATTCCGGAATCCGTTCGTCATTTCAAAGCTGGAATTCTTCATGAATCTTTCTACTTTGTTGGTGTGATTTTGAGGATTGGATTCATCTTGAGTCTTTCTTCGCGGAGTTGATTAGGAGTCGTGATTCATCCTGAATCTTTCTCCATACCAATTTTAGCGTCGGGATTCATCCTGATTCTTTTCTAACAGATCATACTTTTTCCTTGGAACCATTCCCCAGTCAAATTCAGTTAAGTCATCATTTATTCACAATTGTTGAGTCTGGATTTCTTATTCCCTTGATTTTATGCATGAGCAATATTTGGAAGCGTTCGGTTTCCACTCTCGTATCTGATCCTAGAGCTGTCTGTGCTCGTGTACATATTTTACACATTGGAACCTTTAACTTGCTCTCCATGTTGTATTAACTTATATTCTATTTAATCATAATCTTTTATTTATATATTGTTGGGGTAGGACTGTGGTAAATATTAACTTTTGTCAGACCTCCCACCATATATTCTGAGCGATTTTAGTAAAGATAAAACTTTTTTATGGAGTGTCACTATCCTTCATATTGATGCTTTATTGATATTATTACTCTTAATCTTCGAGACCTCTATCGGGTTAATCTTCGAGAAAGCTCCGGAAAACGAGCTAAATAATTCTACATCTTTCTTTAGGTAAAAAACTTAGATTGTTAGAAACCTTTTTATATGTTATCAAAGTTACAATCCTCTTCGAATAGTCATTCAAGTCAGCAGGCCTACGGAGTCCTGAAGACTAACTTCCTCCGTTACGGAGAAAACCTAACCTGCTCCGTATTACCCCTGATGGTGTCAGGTGGTTGCTGTGCTTACTAGACATTCGAACCACTATTTTTGAACATCACAAACCTAACATCTACGTAATTTTCCATAAATTGACCTTCGTAATCTTCAATTCTTCGAACTTCATATCTCCAAGAAAGAGCGGAGAGAGGTACCTCACCGTCGGGTACACTTGTTGATCCCAGCGTACTTCCCTCTCTGCCACATATATATATATATATATATATATATATATATATACTATATATATATATATATATATATATATATATATATATATAGTGATGAGCCAAATGCCACTTAAGAATTGGGCAAATGCCCTGGGCATTTATCTGGGCATTTTTCCAATTTGGGCATTTTAGAGGGCATTTATATATATATATATATATATATATATATATATATATATATATATATATATATATACTAACTATATATATATATATATATATATATATGTCAGCCTCTAGAGAGCCACAATCCATATCTCAAAAACTACAACAGCTACGGGAAGGAATACATTGCTGGAATGCTGGTCCAATTTTAGTGCGGAAAAATGTATAAAAAATAATAATAATAAAAAAAAATTATATCTCAAAAACTACAACTACAGCGAAAAGGAATACATTTTTGGAATCCTGGTAAAATTTTGGATAGGAAAATGTAAAAAAAATAAAAAAATAATAAAAAATTATTGTTAATAATTATAGTAATATGATTAGAGAGCCTATTTAGAGACCTTTTATTGGTTTACTCGTTAAAATAAATGAATTCCCATTTAATTTTGCTTTTTTTTTTATATAAAAAATACCCCAAGGGTATACCACACCGATGGCAGGAGTCAGGGGTCTCAGCCTTCCCGGGGGAACTACGAGGTAGGACTAATTCCCCCCCTCCGGGGAGGGTCTCCGGAACCCGCGCTCTTTGGTATTTGGGTGTCGTTGGGGTTCCTCCGCCCCTCCCCTAATGGGTATGGAAAACGTCCCCCCCTGTGTTCCCCGTCGGCTCGAGCCCCCTAAATATATATATATATATATTTACAAATATATATATATATATACTATTTCCCAACACCCCCCCAAAAAAAAAAAATAACCATTTTTTTTTATTTTTTTTTATTTTATTTTTTTTTCTAACAAAAAATTTTACAAGGATTCCCAAAAATGTATTTCATTTCCTTGTAGCTTTTGTAGTTTTCGAGTTTTTTTTTTTTTTTGGTTTCCTTCGGTAAAAATTTTGCCAGGATTCCAGCAATGTATTCCTTTTCCCAGTAGCTGTTGTAGTTTTTGAGATATGGATTCTAGAGGCTATTTCTATATATATATATATATATATATATATATATATACTATATATATATATATATATATATATATATATCTTTATACCACTTTTTCTTTATATATCTATATTTCTATATATATATATATATATATATATATACTATGTATATACGATATATATATATAACATATTTTTTATATCTATCTATATATATATATATATATATATATATATATATATATATATATATATATATATATATATATATATATATATATATATATATCTCTCATAGAACGCTGGGGTTAGGTTAGTGACCCCCCGTTATAGGCGACATCGCATATAACTATCCCCTTGAAAAATCATTAATTTTAAAATTTTTATCTTTGTATAAGGTGAATAAAATATCAGCAGTATTTTATTTATCCTTAATAATTGAATAAATTTGTACATATAATGTTATTTACAGTATAGTATATAAACATATTTTATTGACTAGTTAATTAGTAGGATATTTAATACATTACAGTACAGTACTGTACACATCTTAAATTGAACAAACCTTTAAAAAAGTATTTTTAAATTTAATTGAATAGTCTAAGTATTGTAATATAAAATTTTAAAGTTAATCCAATTGCGCACAAAAATATTTTCTTTCAAAGTGTAAATGAAGTTGAAGGAGTTGGAGATGAAGGCGATTCCGAATCTGTAGATTGCATAGGCTGCTTTTTTGAGAAATACATCGTTATCGGCAATTGACGCTTTTGCCTTTTTAGCTCACCAAATATTTCTTCATATGGTTTTAAATCATTTTTCAATTTCTCTTTTAATTTTGAGACTGCATTCCATTGAAGGATCTTTGACGATAATGAAATTATTTAACTGTTTTGTCATACGAAACACAGTTCACCTAATGTATATATATTATTTACTACAGCATTTTTTTCATCGTCATCTTCAGTATCAGAAACTGAATTAACAAGTTCAGCTAACACATCATTCGTTAATGTCTCCTTATTCCCTTCAATTATTTCTTAAATTTCTTTTTGGTGGAGGCCGTCAAATCCATAACCACCAACGTGATGAGCAATTGCAACAATGTTTGCAACTTCATCTTCTGCAGTTGAAAATCCTTGAAAATCTGTAACGCATTCACTCCATAAATTTTTCCAGCAAGCGTTCACCGAGTGTGGTTTAATTTGCCTCCTTAACATAATTTACACAGTCTGCAATATTTAAAGATTTCCTCCAGTTCATGACGTTTGCATTCAAATCCTCTTCAGAAAATTACAAATCCGTGTGAATGTTATCTTTATGTAATTAGCTTTGAAACATCGATTCACTCCTTGATCTAAAGCTTGAAGAATTGAAGTATTGGCTGGAACAAATACAACTTCGACATTCTCATTGGCAGTTTTAAGCCCTTCTGGATGACCGCCATCATTGTTAAGTATTAACAACCCTTTAAATGGCATTCCTTTATTTTCAAGGTAACTCCTGACTTCTGAAACAAAACACTTATGAAACCAGTCTTTAAATAAATCAACTGTGACCCAAGCCTTTTTATTGGGCTGCCAGAAGACTGGCAATAGATTTTTGTTTTTTACTATCATACAAAGTAGGTTTGCTGACTTATGAAGGAAGCCAGGCTTTATTAAGTGGCCAGCTGCATTGCAGCAAAATAATATTGTCACGCTATCCTTTGCTGCTTTGAAGCCGGGGCCTCGCTTTTCATTTTTAGAAATGTATGTGCGATCTGGCATTTTTTTTTCAGAGAAGCCCAGTTTCATCAGCATTGAAAACTTGTTCAGGCAGGTACCCTTTATCTTCATTTATTTTCATAAATTCATCTGGAAAAGTTCTTGCTGCTTCATTATCTGCGGACGTCGATTCTCCTGTCATACGAATATTTTTTAAAGCAAAAATGCTTTTTGAAATTATCAAGCCAACCCTGGCTAAATTTATACTTTGTCATTCGATTTTTAAACTTACCATATAGAGTAGAGGCCTTTGTTCTTAACGTTATTCCGTCGCAAGGCACTCGTTTTCGATTCATGTCTTCGAGCCAGATATTTAATGCCTGTTCAGTTTTAACCAACGTATCATCTCGCAGACGGCTTGTCATTTTAGATGCACTTAAAGATCTTCCTAGTATGACTGCGTTCTTAATTCTTTTTCTTTGTTCGAATTGTCGATTCATTTCTCCCGTATTTACATGAAACAGTTGTTATAGAAGAGCCAGCTCTAATTAAATTAAAATTTTATTTCCTCTTCCAGTGATATGCCAATCTATTTTTTTTTTTGAATTTGGTTGTGGTATGTTTCGTTTCTTAGCTATGATAAAAAATATTTATAAAATACTGTACACACTGTATAAAATTTGTTAAAATTTCAGCGAGAGAAGCATATACAAACGCTATCAATGCAAGTGCAACGAGTTACAGTAAAAGCCTATTGCCATCAGAGGATCCTTGTGGACTCTAAAGTTATTCGTTTTCTTTTCATTTTAACTGTATGACTAATGAATTACAATTTTAATTTTATTTTTCCAATTTTAATTTTAATTTTTATTATCTTTTTAACATATGTTTGTATTGCAGAATTTTAATTTTATTTTTGTAATTTTAATTTTTCTTTTTATCTTTTTACCAACCGCAGTATAGCAAGCCAGCGTTCTATAAGACCGCGTTTACGAGGGGACGACTGAGTGTTATATATATATATATATATATGTATATATATATATATATATATATATATATATATATATATATATATATATATATATATATATATATATATATATATATTATATATATATATATATATATATATATATATAACTATATGCTATATATATATATATATATATATATATAGCGTATTTGCATGAGAAAAATAAGATAACTATTCTTTGAATGTTTTTTTTAAATGCTGTCAATAATTAATCAATCCTTTGCTGATAATTTTATAAATGCCCAGTTTTTGGGCAGGCATTTATGAAATGGGCAAATGCCTGGACAAATGCCCATTTTATAAATGCCTGCCTGTTGCCAGCAATACATCACTATATATATATATATATATATATATATATATATATATATATATATATATATATATATATATATATCTATAATATTTTATTTTATTTTTATTTTTATTTTATTTTTTGAGTCAGTGTACAGGACCCACCACGGCTCACAAAGAAGCGGTCATACTGGGCTGAAAAATCAGCACCATGGGAGGGCCCTGTCATATATATGCTTCAAGTGTCAAAGGAAGAATTAGGAAATGAATATTCAGTCAGTCAAAAATAAATAAAATAAATAAAAATTATACCTTTGTATTATAAATAGTCCTAAGATTACATAACAAAAATCAAATGTTATAAAGAATATTCATTTCTTGAAGATACAAGAAAATAGGGTTACTGCTAAAGTGGGAAGATTCGGACAAGATATGGGATAATCTTTCAGAAGGTGTTATGGACAGTAAAGTAGGAAAATGACGACAGCGAATAGGGTCCAGCTGGGGACAATCAATGAATAAATGGCGAACAGATTGAGGGGTGTGGCACCAGCAAAATTTGCAAATGGGAGGGGGGTTCCGTGACATATAGTGACTGTTAGTGATATTGGTGTGGCCGATACGGAGGCGTGGAAGTATCACCTCGTGTAAGCGCTTTTGTCGGTGGGAGGGAGAGACCACCAATGTTACGCTTTATATTTCTAAGTTTCGCTCCCCCGCTGATCATTCGTCCAGCGCTCTTGCCAATTAAGATCGAAAACCTTGTCGGAGGCAGGATAGTAATCGGTTGATGGGAAATTTTTTCACGATCGAATGGCACACAGGGAGATAGAACAACAAATATATATATATATATATATATATATATATATATATATATATATATATATATATATATATATATATATATATATATATATATATATATATATATATATATATATATATATATATATATATATATATAATAATTAGTTAACTATATATAATAATTATAAATATATAATAATTAGTTACCACTACTAAAAAAACACATTATAAATACACATATAATATATATATATATATATATATATATATATATATATATATATATATATATATATATATATATATATATAAGGAGATGTTATTCGTGCATAGTTGTGCCACTGATGACTGAAGTAACCCGTAGTAACTGTTTTGTAAGTTTAAGATTACTCATTGATCCAGTCTGGACAATACGATCCAGCCTGGACGATGATTGTATTATATTATATTATTGATGTAGTTATTACCAAAACTTAGAAAATTATAAATGTTATAATTATATATATCTTTCCTTTTAGTTTTGAGATTATATGATTAGTAACTGATGTCTTTAATGATAATATTATAAACTAAAACATTTGTAAAAAGTTATAACATACTGTACCAAACAATTCATACATTTACTCGAAGACTTTGAAGGCCTGGAAATTAGAATTATACAGATTTTCCAGGTTAGTGTGTATGAATAAATTAAAGTACTACATTTAATCCATTATTGTAAAATTTATTAATGTTATGTGCTGGAAAAGCAGTAGTAAACTAAACGTTATTGTTACAGTTTACTATCATAAAGAGCCAGCAACTATTGAACAAATTGAACAAACCCCTCTTGGAAATCTAAAGGGTGAGTTCAATAAAATATCTATAATATATAATATTATATGTAAAATATACTGTTATAAATGAAGATAAAGTGTGATCCAGTGTAGTAATCCACGTTATTATTTATTTTGACAGGGTTTTAGTTCCTGATTTCAGTTCCTGATTTCAGTTCCTGATTTTTGGGATTCATTCTGAATCTTACTTCGTGTTTCTATCTGATCATCACCGAAAACATTCTCCAAAATCTTTAGCTAAGTATAGTATATTTTGTCGTGATTGAGTCAGAATTTCTAATTCCTCCCTTAACTTCATTGCACGAATAATATTTGGAAGCGTTGGTTTCCACTCTTGAATCTGATCCTGAGTTGTTGAACTTATGTACATAATCATAATACATTGGATTCTAAGTATCATTCCAATGTATTTATCTAATTAAAATATATCATATACTGAAATTAATATAACCTTTATTATCATATTGTTGGGAGTGGATTGTGTTATCTTTATCTATTCACAAACCTCCCACATGTATATATGAGCTAATTAAGTAAACATAAACTTTTTCTAGTGTGTCAATATCCTTAGATTTTGATTCTCTATTGACCTATCATTATATTATTATTCTTTACTACGGAAAAATATCGGATTAGTCTCCACTGAAAAATATCTGCTTAGACACCATTGATAGATAGATCCGGAAACAATCTAGTTAAGTAAACCCTTCCTTCTGGGTAGGACCTGTAAATGGTATCACAATTGTTTATTCACTTTGAAAAACTCACAATCCTCCTTGAATAGTCACCCAAGTAAGCAGGCCAACGGAGTCCGGAGACAATCTCCCTCCGTTACGGAAAAAGCCTAACCTGCTCCGTAACACCGCTGATGGTGTCAGTTGGTTGCCTGTGCTTACTAGACATTCAAACCACATCTATCGAACATCACCTTAATACTATCTACTTCTTATTATATCTTTTGACCTCCGAATTATTCAATATTCTTCGATCATCGTCTCTACGAGAAAGAGTGGAGAGAGGCACCTTCCAGTCAGGTACGCTAGTTGATCCCAGCGTGTCTCCTCTCCGCTACATATATATATATATATATTGTAACGGCGAAGGGGGCAACCCTGCCAATAGTCGAAAAAAAAGAAAAGAAAACCCTAAGCGCAGAAAGCTACTAGGAAAGAAGGTGATCGACTGATCAGCAAGAAAGCGCCAGCCCAGCCGTTGCGCAACTCTTTTGTAGAATAAAAATGAAAAAGAAGGTAAGAACACTGGATACTCGAGGTGTTACTAAGGAGACTATCTATTAAATAAAACGCAGACACACAAGTTCATATAAAGATATATAATTTAAAAAAAAACAGACATATATACAGTTTGTGCTTTGCACCATACAATTTTTCAACATAAAAAAATTTATACAAAATATAGTAGTTAATGAACGCGGACCCGATCGTAGAGGTAGTAAAATAGCACTACCAGAACGATCAATAGACCTATATAAATATAGGAATATATATATATATATATATATATATATATATATATATATATATATATATATATATATATATATATATATATATATATATATATATATATATATATATATATATATATATATATATATATATATATATATATCTTCCTTCGTTATCTTTATCTTCGTTCTATTTTCCCAAGAATCGAGCATCGGAAAAGAAAAAGCAGTAGAAGAACATGACGATAAGTCGAAAAGAACGCCCCCCTTACCGTCCCCTCAGTACCATTAATTAGTGAGAACTCATCGCAGTCAGAGAAAATCCACCCTAAAGCTTCATGGGACAGCGATGGACCCTCACTATGGTAGATCGTCAATGTCAGGGTTCATCCCTTTCCAGATGGGCCACAACCATACCCTCACAAAACCAAGCCATTCACTCCTGTTATACACCTTTCTTCTCCCCACTACTACAAACTCATATTTCTCTCCTTCAAACATTCGTTTACTGACTCAATCCACTTTTTCTTCGGTCTCCCAGCCGGTTGGTTCCCAACACACTCGCCACTATACATCCGCTTAACCAACCGACTATCATTCATCCTTTCCATATGACCAAACCATCTCAACATACTTTCATTTATTCTCTCATTTACCCCTTTCTTCACACCACTCTCTAATAAGTTCATTCCTCATTTTATCAATTCTTCTCACACCTAGCAAACCCCTAAGATTGTCCATCTGAACACATTGAACTTTAGATCTATACTTCTTATTCCAGACCATAGTCTCACTACTATACAATAACACAGGTAACAACATACCCTCATGTAAGACCCTAGCACACTCAAGACTTAGTCCCTTTACATTCACCAACGATTTAATTGCACCAGCCACCTTCCTGCCATTCACAACTTTCCTACTACACTCTGCATCGTCCGTTCCTTTCTCATCCAACATATACCCTAAATATTTAAACTCAGACACTTGTTCCAGCTGCTCACCATCTAACATAACTTCACACTGAGGAGTGTCCTCACTCACAACCATAACCTTACTCTTATCCACGTTTACTTTCAAGCCCCTCCTTTTACACCCTGCCAAATCTCTCTACCAATCCTCTCAAACTCTCTTCAGATTCGCCACACAGAACCAAATCAACCGCATATAATAGGTAGGGCACCCTCCACTCATCTCCATTCTCCACCATTCTAACACCATTTCCTGCCATCCCCACCTCGAATTCTTTCATAACCCCATCCATATACAAATTGAATAACCAAGGAAACATAACACAACCCTGTCTCACTCCGCTATTAATCCTAAACCAATCACCATTGACACCATTTATTCTTACACACGCTTCACTATCGTCATACATACTTTTGATTCCATTCAGAAGCCTACCACCAACACCATATATCACTAACACCTGCCATAAACCTTCCCTATTAACTCTATCATACGCCTGTTGCAAATCCATAAAACCTAAATACAATTTATTCTTCTTCTCCCTCATTTTCTCAATCATTTGTTTCAATGTAAAGATTTGATCCACACATCCTCTACCACTCCTTAACGCACCTTGTTCTTCACCAATCAGTCCTTCAGTCACTCGACGCACTCTTTCGACAAAAAACAGCATATATATATATATATATATATATATATATATATATATATATATATATATATATATATATATATATATATATATATATATATATATATATATATATATATATATATATATATATATATATATATATATATATATATATATATATTTATTTATTTATTTATTATTTATTTATTTGATAATTTATTTATTTATTTATTTATTTATTTATTTATTTATTTATTTATTTATTTATTTATTTATTTATTTTTTTCTTTATTTATATATATATATATATATATATATATATATATATATATATATATATATATATATATATATATATATATATATATATATATATATATACTATATATATATATATATATATATATATATATATATATATATTCTTTACAGGAAGAGAGCTGGATTATGAAGATTCGGTTTCCACTGACCCTTCCTCGGCAGAAAATGTGGCAATTGCTATCCTGATGCAATATAATTCAAAGCTTCTTCCGAAAGCCAGTGAGCTGAATTGGCTTGTTAGCGAACAAGAAGTTCCTCAGAAAGTAAGAAATAGTTGGAAAAAAATAAATTTATTTAATTTCTAATTTTGTGTTTTTGAATGTCTGTCATCTATTTTATTAAGCTTAATATGAATTTTAGACTTTAGATTAGTCATATATTTTTTCTTTTCGTAGGAAATGTTGAAAACCTCTTGCTATCAAGAGATTTTTTATTATTTTTACTGAGTCATGGGTATTTTTGTGTAGGAATAAAATATTTTGTTATAATTAATTGTTTACTAATTAGGAGAGTTTATATCTTGGTCATACTAGTTTTAACTAGCACCACCATATTTCTAGAGACTGCTCTCCAATTTGTTCATTTTGTAGTTTACACTACCTTCTTTCATTTACCATGCACCAATTGATTGTCCTGTTCTGACGATTTCGCGTTTCCGGTTTTTCCCTGTTCCACACATTTTATCTTCCTAGACTTGTCTCCCCTTTCTTTCTTTGTAATTCCCCATTTTTCAGTATAGTGATCCAATTTTTGCTCCAGTTTTCAGTATATAGTGAGTCCCATTTGTTTTACTTCAAGAAGTAAAACTTTTCTAATGTTTAGCTTTGCTTCTCTTACTTTCTACTTTGTTTCACCATGGAGGAGACCCTTGTTTTGATTTCCTCTTCGTGACCCGGCATTACCGATTCTCTCACCTCACTGGCATTGCCCTTTTCTAGGAGGGGAACTACTCTATCTAATTGCTTCCTAGGCTCCTGACGAGAGATCGAACCCTGAGCCTTTGCATCGCTACTCACTCTCCTTCCCATTGTTCTACTGTCGGGGATAGAAAATAACCATAATGAATGCCACTATTAGTAGATTCAATGGATGAACGGTTTCCGTCAACAATCACTGCTCTAGGATGACCCAAAATTTTTAAAAAAATAAAAAAAACTTTAAATATTAAAATGTAATAAAAGTAAGACGGCTTTCCTCATAAAGGTTACATCATTTTCTATAGCTTGATCCAAGCCTTACTCCCACCAAAAAGAGCCTCTTCCTTTAAAGAGGCGACAACAACACATCTCTTTCTCAAATCCAACATTGAAAGAAATTTTATATATTATAGCATCACTTTTAATGAGTATCATTCAATACTGTGAATAATAATAATAATAATAATAATAATAATAATAAAAATAATAATAATAATAATAATAATAATCCTTTTCTTTCTTCCTCTTCCTCTTTGATCCCAGATTGGGGTGAGGTGCGCAGCGAACTATGGAAAAAAAATAATTAAGTAGCAGAACATGACGCAAGTCGAAAAGGAAGCTAAACTATACACTCCCTTCATACCCTTAAGTGAGAACCCGTCGCATCCAAAAATCTACCCTAGCGTTTCACAATACCGCGACAGACCCCACTCTGGTACTGTGGCATCTCGTCAATGTAAGGGTTCATCCCCTGGGCTAGGGCCACAACTGTACCCCCTCGCAAAACCCCGCCATTCACTCCCTATTATGCACCTTTCTTATAGTCTCTGCCAAACACACATTCCTTCCCTTCAGACAATCCTTTACTGACTCATTCCACTTTTTTTCGGTTATGCAGCTTTTCGATTCCCAGCACACTCACCACTATGCATCCGCTTAACCATTTTTTTTATATGACCAAACCATCTTAATGCACTCTTGTTTATTCTCTCATTCAAGCCTTTCTCCACACCACACAAATCTCTAACACGTTCATTCCACATTTTATCAATTCTTCTCACACCCAGCATTCCCATAAGATTATCCATCTGAAGACACTGCACCTTAGATGTATCCCTCTTATTCTACATCATAGTTTCACTACTATACATTAACACCGGTAACAACATACCCAATGCAAAACCCCAGCGCACTCAAGACTTAGTCTCCTTGCATTCATAAATGATTTAATCGCACGATACACCTTCCTAACATTCACAACTTTCCTACTACACTTTGCATCATCTGTTACCTTTTCATCCAACATATATCCTAAATATTTAAACTCTGATAATTGTTCCAATTGCTCACCATCCATCATGATTTCATTCTGCAGACTCTCCTCACTCACCACCATCACCTTACTCTTTTCTGCATTTACTTTCAAACCCCTCCTTTTACACACCCTTCCAAACCCCCTGCAAATTCTCTCAAACTTTCGTCACATTCGCCACACAAAACTAAATCATGAGCGTTCAATAAGCAGAGCACTCTCCAACAATCTCTACCATTCTCCATCAGTCTAACACCCTCTCCTGCCACTCCTGCCAATAATTCTTTCATCACCCCATCCATATACAAGTTAAATAGTTATGGAGACATAACGCATCCTTGCCTCACTCCTCTATTAATATTAAATCATTCGCTCTTCACTCCATTTTTTTCTTACACACGCTTCACTATCGACATACATACTTTTTATTCCATTTAGAAACCTACCACCAACACCATATATCGCTAATATCTGTCACAGAGCTTACCTAATATAATAATTATTAATAATTAATAATCATAATAATAATAATATTATTATTAATTATAGTAATATGAATACAATAATATTTATGATATTTGTATAGTCAATATTGATTATTTATTTAAAAGGATTTACAAGCTGAAATTATATGTAACTACTTTCAAAATATTGATAATTACTATAAATTAAATGACTAGTAAGTCATCAGTGATTCTGAGAAAGTAATATCAATCCTGGAAACAAAAACAACTAACCAATTAAAAGCTTATTTTATGTATTTTGTTTTGCTTTAGAGAAGTTTTGGTATACACAAAATGTTGAGTAATTATCCCAACCCCAGTTCTGCATATTTCCAGATCCAAACACAGTAAAATAAGAGTTGGAACATACAACTATTAATCATATTTTCTCTATGCTTTAATTTTTTCTTCTTGGTAATGAAATTCTCTTAGTCCAGAAAAGAAAAGAATTCTCTTTATTCTTAATGTCTTTAAAGAGGATTGTCATTTCTACTAAAATTCATAACACATAATTATAAGTATATATTTATATTTAAATATAGTTAAAAACCAGTAGTATAAGCCATAAATAAAAAGAAACTGCTGAAAAACAAAATAATAGTCTTCCTATCCGTAAACTCCTTGTCCTTTGAACAATTATGCGTCAGAGTTTTCCCTTCAACTTCAAATTCTTGGCTGGTTCTTTCTATCCTTCCATACCTTTATGTCTATAAAGAATTTGATATTAAACAATATAACTGATGCTCTCTTGCGCTAAATAATCATTAATTATCTCTTATCCTTATTTAATGAGAATTTTAATTTGTATTTTTTACTTTAAAGCTCCTTCCTCTGCCAAATAGCGTGCCAGTGAGTCCAGATGATGTTGAAAGAAGCTTCCAAACATTGTTACGTGGAACGAACGATTGGGCTCCACCCAGACCACAACTCATCCTTACACTCCATAAAAATACAAAGTGAGTTGCATAATTAACGTGATGTTTCCCTTTTAAAAATGATCAGGATATACAACTGCGATTCAAATATTTCTTTGAGATTATTATTAGTAAATTATTTTTAGTGTCAATTCTACACTTGCATGTCAAACGACCAATTTTTTTTAAATTACCTATTTGCTTATAAATATATGAATAACTTTTAGTACAGTACATAAAAAAAAAATTATTTTGATGGAATTTATTAAAAATTTACAATATTCAAAATTATCTTTAATAGGAGAAAAATTCGTCTTTCGGAGCAAAAATATAGATGTGCGGGTTGTGGTCTTTCTGTATCTGAGAAGTTGAGCAGTTATTTTCGTCTTTGTAATTACTTGGGAAGATACTTCTGTACTAGTTGCCACATAAACAAAAAAGCAATTTTGCCTGCAAAAGTTCTCCATAATTGGGACTTCAAAAAGTAAGCTGTGTATAATTTTAAGATGTATTCATACTTACGCAGTGCAGTTTTTTTTTAAGTTTCCTGGATATATATATATATAATAATATATATATATATATATTATATATAGTATATATATATAAATAATATATATATAATATAATATAAATATATATATAGTATATAATATATATATATAGTTAATAGAAACAATAAAATAAAAATACCATAAAATTGTTCGATGTCTCTTTATAAGAAAATTTACAGGCTCTTTATCAAGATAAAATTAAAAAGTAGTAAAAAAAAGTATAAAGTCAAGGACTATATTCTTTTATTTCTCTATTCCTAGCTTCTATTATTCACTAGACTGTTGATTGAAAACGTAATGTGAGCTGAGTGCCATTATATATTATTATTATTTTTTTTTTTTATTCCGCACTACCCTTGTTGTGGTTTGTATACGTTTATATGAGATCATCTTTTCCACATCAGCGGCAGGTTTAGGATTCTGCGATTGGCGGAGATGTCTCTGTGACTGGATGCCGACTAATAGTAGATGCGTGAATCTGATTAGCGTTCGTGGTTTTTATTGTTTATGAATTGTTTTTAAAGCTTTGGAGACTTGTTACCTTTACGTACTCATTTTTAAGGATTGTAATTAATAATATTTAGGCTTTTATTTAAACAATTGTATTTTTCTTATTGATTGGTCGATGATTTCAAAAATAGATTTATTTTAAAACTACTAAGGAAACTTTTCATAACCAGTGAACCTGCGGATGAGTATAGTAGTCTTTATAAAACTGAGCTCAGTAAACGGCTCTTACTATATAGCGTCAGAATACTGAGTAGTAGATAAGCGCATGTACATCTATGGAAATGGCATGAAGTAGAATTAATAATATTTGGAGTGAGTAAAGTAAAGGTGAGGGGTTTTATGGATGTATTAACAATAGTGACAATGTGATTATTTATTATGTCTCGTCACTGTGACGAAATAACAGATATGATGAAAAGGATAAATGTTGATAAATTTAAAAGTGGTGGATTGTAGTAATGTGGTATGCGTTGAGTCAGGTGTGGAATAGAATGAGAAGAGAGTAGAAGAGATAAGGATTGCAAATTTTTGAGATGAAGTGTAAATGTGGTAGTTAAGCATGGAGATCATTTAATGAATATTTGAGTGTATCCATGATATTCATAATTGGTTTAATAAAATTTAATATTTTGATAAAAGGTCAAGGTATGTATATATGGTATGTTAGTAAGACGTTAATCGTGTATCCGATCTCATGAGGAAACGTTGAAAGAGTACGATTTTTGGGATATCTGAATGATGGTCTGGAATGAGTGGAGTTAATATAGGAAGCTTCAGATGATAAAGTTATTTGGGGGACTGTAATTAGTATGCTAAATAAGTGATGATCAAAAAATGGTGAATGGTATAATCTATAATCAGGTAGGTTTATTTGTGAGGGCCTAGGGATATATAATAGAAAATGAGATTAGGTTAGGAAAGGTGAGTGTTTCATGTTAAATAGAAGAGGTATAGTGTAGAGAGGTGAGATGGTAGAGCGCGTGTAAAGCACAGGAGAGGAGTTGCGCATTGAAGTGATAGCTAGGAGTGGGTGAGGTGAGGAGATGGGTAGAGTCAAGGTAGAGGAGGTGAGGTAGAGAGTGAGAGGGAGGTGATTTTAGTTGTTGTGATAGGATAGGAAGTGTTGAAGGAGGAGTGTGAGAGATCAGGAGAGTGAGGGTGATGTCTAAAGGATTATATCTAGATCATTAATTGTTGTTTCATAATAATTATATGTATTAAAAATTAAGTGATTATATGGGTTTTAGGAGTCATTAATTATGATTGACAGAAGGTGATATCGAAAAGGACTTTGAGGTAAAATTAAGATGCAAAGTCCCTTCCTTGTAGCTAAAGATAATTAAAATCTTGACCCAAATTAATGTATTCATTTAGTTTCTTGCTAGTATAAAATCTGAGTTAGGATCATATGATGATAATACATTAAGTATTATTGATCGAACAAATCTGGGTGAGCAAATTATATGAATAGAATCAATTTTGCTACATTTCGTGTAATTAATTATTAGTGTTAAATTATATGGCTATAAAGTATAGAAGTAGTATTATAATGTTAATCATATTTGATGTGAGTGAGATATTTATGGTGTGGTTAAATGATAAGAGTATAGGATGCATTATAATTTTAAAAGTAAAAAAAGAAGCGGTGGTTGAATGTACTAAATACAAATGATTAAGATCTTTTCAATTTTTCTTGGTTTTGCTTTAGAATTATATATTTTAAATAGGAGAAAAAGAAAATACTAAATAAGGTATATATATATCTCTTTAAGGAGAAAACATATAGAGTAAATTTAATTTCTATCCTCTCCTGATAACTGCTTAGAATGATATGGGGAGCGTAATATACAGCCACTAGATGATCCAGATAGCACAGCCATCAGAACTCACGCGAAATAGTAGTTCACTCGAGAGAAGCGAACAAGCGTGCTTAGTAGATGAGAATGAGATGATTATGATAGTAATTGTCTGTTGGTTCATAGTGTAACGGAGAGTGTAAGAGATTGGGAGAGTGATAGATTTGCACCAAGAAACACTTCGAGATGAGTATGCGAGCACTTATGTCGAACACAAAGTAAGTAACGTGAGCTCACTGTGTATAAGTGCGATCGTTTTGATGTCTCAAAGAGAGAGAAGAAAGTAGGAAAGTGTTTTATCTGGAGAGTTCGAGTATTAAATAGTCGAGAGGTGTGAGTATGGAGTAAACTTGGGAAGGAGTGAAAAAGCTTGACAGATAGGATAGAATTGCTGGCAGAGGTTCTCAGTGCATAAAAATCTGAATAGAGATGAAGGAGTATAGTTCAACATCACGTGCAGTGGAGAGATAGGTGAGGTCGATTTGTGAATGGAGTAACCTTGTGAGATGAGGAGTGGGTACGTTAATTAATATGGAGGAAGATTGAGGTCTCCAATTGTGATTTGGGACGAAGTAGCGTGTGGAGATAGTAGTTATCCCGTTGCGTGTTATATAGTATATTTAAAAGGTAAGGGAGAAATAAGGGAACGCTGAGTGAGTAGGTTTATAATAATATAGTAGATGTCAATATTTTGGTGACGAATGAGTGGTGAGTTTATGGTTTCTAAGGAAGGTAATAAAAGAAGGGCTTTGGTATTTTCTTCCATTAAGAGTACAGAAAGAGAGCTGTGCGCTTAGAGAGAGAGGATGAAGAAATATCTTGAGAGATTGTGGTAAGATATGTGAAAACATATTGCGGCGTTGTTAAGGGATTATGTGTGTAGTAGACAGTGAGTGTGGACAAATTCCGGTGGTTACAATGTGAGGTACACAGGACAAGAGTAGAATTAAATGAGGAAATTGCAGTAATGAGAAGATAATAATTCAAGAGTGGTATTAGGTATTGATAATGTAGGTTAGGAATCTCTAACGCTCGTGTACTATTCATAGGATCGTTCATTAGGGTGAGAGAGGCGTATGTGGTAGTTTTTAGGTTACACAACGTGATTTATTAGAGTACGTGGAGTGGCGTGTGTGGTGTGTTATAGTATTCTTCTTGTTCTGGTGATATTGTTAATATAAAGATATAGGAGTGAGTTGGAGAGCTATTTAGTTGAAGGCAGTTATTTCGTCTAAGAACACATACACTGTACTATATGTCGTTGCTCCAACGTCTTGCTTCTAATGTGAGTAATATTCCACGTCAACCGGAGAAGAGTAGGCGCGGGTCGAGCATTTCATTCTTACGACTCTCTGTTGAGCACGAGAGGTAATATCCTTGACCAGTGGCTTGCCATTAAGGTAACTTCGAGCTTGTTGGATTCTGTGCGCTATGACAACATCTGGCGATGTAGAACGTGGTAAGAATGCCCAAGGTTGATTGGTAGGCTTTCTTACCTTATATATCGTTTCACAAACTGCCGTATTCATTTGCATTTCCGTGTTTGGTTGCGCCGAAATACTTAAATCGACCACACTTCTATAGCACAGTGAATTGGTATTATGAGCACTTTTGGCAAGGGTTCTATTACGCTGTGTCTACACAAGCAGATAGGTGTCACTCTGCACACGATCATCACACCTTGGATAGAGTACTATTAACACAATAGTCGTAAATTGGTCTATAGTTTGCATTTCTTAGATACCACCACTCTCACAAGAGTTAGAAGTTGCTTCTCAAGTAGTCTTTCCATCTTAGACTTTGCGGAGTGTCACCATGGCTAGAACCAAACGTGTGATGCTTATTTGACACAATTATTGAGGGGAATAGTATCACGCTATGTTTGGACTTGCGAGAACGCGTAGTAACGGACAATATAATTTGCAGGTGAGCTTTGTAGTAACGCGACTACACCTAGTCTTGATTTGAATAATGCTGCAGTGACATTTGGTACACCCGTTCGTACAACTCCATAATAGTTTGGTTGGGTATAGTCGCTCATCATGAGAAGGACATAAGCTACTCTGAGGCCTCTTTGCGTGGTGCACTTGCTCTTATTAACTATTGAGTGTATTCTAACTTGTGTTTGGGAGCTTATCTCTGCATTGTTTTATGTTACAGCCGCGTTACTTCGTCCTCACTGTAACTAATGTATCTTTGGAATTTACAACACACAAGTGATAATGTTTTATGAATTCTGTAAGTGATGTCTTCTACGTTGAGATTTATCCTGACTCTCGAGGTCTCTGCTTCGCATCGAGAGTTTGTATATTCACATGGATGGATAGTTGCAGGCGGTTCTTCATACATATAGTGAGCATTTCGCTTTTCACTCAGATAATACTTCTGGTCTTTATGTCTGGTTGGTTCTTCTTGGTCATCTCATATATCGTAAATAATTTGGGTCCGGTATTATATAATGTGCTATAGTGTAGTGATATATGCGCAGATAGTGACGTTATGCGATAATGAACGATGATATAGATGTGTAGAGATGTGCGGATAAGTTTTAGTGTTGAAGAAAGTTGTGAGAATTTCGACCTATGTGAAATTACGATATATATATTTTCCAGAGTGCTGAAGAACACCGAATTGCCGTGTCATTCTATTTATTCTATAGTCGGCCTTCTATGCAACATGTAACTTATGGAAAGGATTAATAATAGTTGGTTTTATAGCGGATGTATAGTGGTGCAGTCGTGTTTAATGGCAAGAGCGAGACTCACGGATCTGTGGACAGATCCCGAGTATTGACCATGATGACTACGAGTCCTCCAAGTTGTATTCCCGAGCGCGCGTAGAGTACACTGCTCTGTTAATACATTTCTGCTAACGAAGTAGCCTGAGTAGAGAGTTTCGGCAATAGTTTTGGCAGAGTGTCGAGAATAAAGGTGCAGGAATTAGGAGAGAGACACTTAGTGTGCGTAAGTCTTTCTTTAGTAGGTATCGAAGTGGGCATCGCTGTTTTTTGCGTTGTTTCACTCGGCCATCCGATTTATACCTTCTATATACTCATTGACGATTGACCTATATCAGAAGTAGCGACCTATTTCGGTCGATCCTATTTTGATACCTTGCGTTGGGGTTCTTAGGTGGTGATTTTACTTCGAGTTGTCTTGATGAACACGTCTCTATCTTACTACGATGGAACTTTGTGATAGATGGTGAGCCCTGGTTATCTTAGTCCGCTATTATGAGTCTGTCTATTCTGCAAACCAAGTATATCCTTTGTCCGTCACATTGTTCTCTTCATATTCTCTCTTATCTTAGAGCACCTGGTTCTTCTCTCATAACTGCAGATTTGCTTAGTGATCAACGCACCTACCCCCAATGTCTTGGGTGTTCAAAAAAGTATGTCGTAAAGATGTATATACAAAGTATAGAAAAGAACAATAACATTATTCAATACTGTGATAGAGTGAGGTGGATAATAACTCGGGAGATGATAATTCTTGCACAACTGTGACTATATTATTGTCTGCTAATAGAGTTGCGAACCAGTTTTATGAATATGTCGTATGATCAGTGTTCTTTTCTCTCTTAATACGATACTTAAGTACTATATTTTTAATATTCGAACTTTGGTGCAAAATCTTAAATAGCACGTCACCGAAACAAGACTTAAGATTGAGTGAGTGTTCATATAGATCATACAATTAATTCTCTCCCAATCTCTCATCTTGAAAAAAAATTAATATGCATCTTGTTATAAAACATTTATGCTCTATAGAGACACACACCGACTAATTAAGTGTCTCACTAAATTCACCTAGATAGGAGTATAGACCATCATTATTTCATTATCGTTCGAGTCAACCACCTCACTCCATCTACAGAAAGTTAAGCTTTCTGACATAATTAGAGAAGAACTACTCGAGAATGTAATTAGACATAAAATTTTTAGTTTTAATATTATTTAGTTTAAGTTTAATAATGTGCTTCCTACACTTTTGCGGTAAGACGAGGCGTTAAACTGTAACTCTTTGCGTAAACCGTATATTCATCCCTAAACACTCATCATGGAATAATAGTCTTCAATGATACCTTTTTTTTATGTCTCCATACTAATAAAATTTGTCCCTTCTTCCATTATAGCAATAGCTTACCAGTAAAAAAATATCCCCTAGGATATAGTATATACTCAAAACCCTGCAATTCCATGTGTCATTTCCATATCACTTCATCCGGAGTTAGCCTATATTATGTACGTCTAAATAATTAAAATAGTCAATCCTAAACTTTACAATTAGAGTTCAACGTCTTCTAGTTGGCTCTCCAATTATCTGGAAACACTACGAATACTTTACAAGAACCAAATTACATATTTTGGAAATCATGCGTAATAAAGCCTTCAATACTATATGAACTGTTCGTTAAAAAAACACTATAATTAAAATTTTTCTTTCTCTTTATTTAATTTAATTTTACTTCTGTTTCCATTTTTTATTTTCATTTCTTATCTTTATTTTACAACATTCACCACGAATAAGCTTTACTACGCTGATTCTAACCTATATCTTAATGGGTCCCCTTGGTAAGTCATACGTAGTCTTCGAGTAATCGGCGTATCAGCTATGTTATCTTCCAAGTTTTACCAAGCATACCCTATGATGCTCATTAAATGCTATGAAGTTTAAGTTTGTTACATGTTTTTTTTTTACCCAAATGTATTTTTTAACACTTTTAATACCATATATACATATATTAATTAAATAGTAAGTTAAAAAGTCGAGAAATAAAAAATTAAAACTTACATTTTGAAACCCTCAATTTACCAATTTACGCCCAAAAAAAATTTTTCACACTAGCATTTTCAAAGAGAATACTGAAATATTATATTTCACAGTTTGTAATATCTCCTTCATTGTATAGGACATTTAAGAAGGTTCAAATTTGAGAAAAACCATTTAAGTATAGGTGTAACTTGAAATTTCGATTTTCATGACTTGACCAAAAAAAAAAAAGCCTAATTTTTACCCGTTTCCCCCTATTTGACGGTTAGTATATATATATAAGTATATAATATACTATATTATATATATAATATATATAAGTATATATATAATATATATTAGTATAAAGTATATATATATATATTAATATTATATCATGATATAATCTTTAAACTTTAGTAAAACTTTAAGTTTTATTAATCAACATGTTGAAAATTATAAGAAGAAAATTTAAAATACTAAAATTGGCTGTAACTTCGATGCGTTTCCCAAGTCTAACGTCGAGTCATATGAAGTAAATTTTCCAATTCTCTTCCACTGGTAGCAGGGGCTGGAAACCCATCCTATCACATTTATCTTCCGCGAATGTTGGGGATATTTCGTTTAACATACTAATAGTAATTAATCAGTGATTGTGGTAGATAATGAAAAATAATAATGATTAATGAAAATTTTTAAATATGGATAAAAATAGTGGTAAATAATTTAATATATAAGTGAAAATATATAACAAACATACTAATAGTAAATACAGTGATTGTGGTGATAATGATAATAATTATACAGTTTTAATTAATCTAAATTTAATAAATTAAATATGTTGGGTAAATCAATAATAAATATAGGAAATAATAATAGTAACCAAAATATTATTATTAAAACAGAGTGCAGTGCATCATAATAGTAATATTAATATTAAAATAGCATATGATTCAAAAAAAGTGAAATCATAGTTTTAGCAATTGATGGTATTAAAATGATGATAATAATATTAATGGTAATATAATATATATATATATTCTTTACATGATATATCATAATTATATAAATTATAATATACTATAAATAAATAATATATATAAATATGATATATATATATATACTATTTTATGTATTTCAATTTTATTTATATAAAAGCGCCCATAGCTCAGTGTTAGAGCACGCGCCAAAACCAAGCGAGGGGTCCCAGGTTCCCATCTGGTCGGGTGGGAGAATGTGAGCTATTCTCCCTTGGGCTTTGGCTCCGTCCTGCTCGGACGTAAATGATACGCTTGCCTCCTCCTTGATTAGGCTCGCCGTGGTGATGGTGTTTATGTCTGTAGAAAAAAAAAAAAAAAAAAAAAAAAAAAAATCACCAACCGCTCACGGGCAAAGGGAGGGGGTGTTACACCCAACAAAATTTCAACTAACGCAAATTACGCCGCAGATGAGCACAGACGCGGGCTTAAAGTGAGGGAGATTAGATTTGCAGGAAACACAGAAATGAAGAGAATTCCACAAGACAGAGGTGCAGGAAAGAAGGAGGCGCCGCAGCGAACTAGTCTGGAGTGCTAAATCAACACAACTCATGTGCCGACACAGCATGCCCTTGTGTGCTACGGGGCTCTTAAACGGAGGGTGGGCACGCGGAGTTGGTAAAGTTCCCTCTGAAGACCTGCCAGGCTACGGTCACCTATAGAAAAGAGATAGAAGGCACTCGTTATTACAGAATCAAAGATAAAGTCAAGCTGAGCTGAAAGTACAGGACAGTTATAAGTCTTTTACCTTTGACTCGACCCTATCCAAACCCGGGCTGAAACCTGAGCCCCCCCAGATATAAGAACAGTAATACTCCATACAAGGGGCGGATGAGACCCTTGTATAACTGGTGTAACTGTGAAAAGGAAAAAAAGTCGCAGTCTAAACAGAACTCCCAGTTTCTTTAGGCCGCCCTAGCAACCATGTGAAGTGACGTTCCAAGACATTTTTATTTATCGTTAAGGCCAATGGATGTTTATTATTGTCCACTAGGAGAGACGAGAGAAGCGTCGAAAGAGATAGGAAAGATTGAAGGTGTCTTGAGAGGGAGATTTGTAGAATTGGGTTTTTAAAGAATTAAATTTCACAAGGTTGCGACGGCCACCCCATCCGACAATTCTATCCAGATCAAGCGAGAAAAGATTCGAAAGATTACGACGAGAGGCAATTCTAGAAGTAAAACGAAGGAGCAGATGCAAATGAGTTGAGAATGAAGGGTCGAGTTATCGGAAAATTAGTGGATAGAGTTAGATGAGCGGGAGAAGAGCATTAATGAAAAGCAAGAAATAAATATAGGAGAAAAGACGAACCTGAGGAACACCCTATGAACAGAAAAGACCAGAAGAATCGCCCCACATCAAGCAATAACAGCCGATATGAGCGATCTTGAAAGAAAGCTTAGACATAAGTAAGCAAGAGAAGGAGAAATCCAAAGGAGGGAGCTTGGAAAAGAGCATGGACGCGTGCCATACCCGGTCAAATGCTTGGATATGTCCAACGCCAAGACGCAAGTCTCTCCGTAAATTTAAAAGGGTGGCAAACCATAACTCTGTTAGATAGGAAAGTAATTCGCCAGTAGACCCTGAGGCTGAACAGCGTAACCTGCGATCGGGAAAGAAGGGAATGAAGATTCCAGATGGTCTAAGAAATGAGAGTTGAGAAAAGGTTTCAAAGATCTAGATAGAAACAGTTAAGCTAATAGGCGGATAGTTAGAGAAGGCTCGAGCGCGCTTCACACCTTTTTCGGAATAGGTTTGGACATATGCGCGCTCCAACACTGAGGGGATAAGCTGCTAGATTGAGAGCATAGAATATAGGTGAACGAGGGAAAGGCCCAGCACGGAAGCACACTCCCTCAAAACTCGGAAGAGGAATGCCATCCGGCCACCCGCTTCCTAACGTTCATAGAATTTCCAGGAGCCCATGCACCCGATTAAATGTAATCTCAAGGCAAAGGCCAAGTGACACCTGAGAAAGAATGAGGAGGAAGAGGAAATGCCAGAAATCGTCCAGGGTTGGTTAGAGAAAATAGGAGGCCGAAAGATGGCCTTTGTAGTTGAAAGAGTAGCAACAGAACCATGCAGAAAAGATCGATTCAGAGGGAGGAAAGGTAGTTACAGAAGTTGGTTGTAGAGGGTTTTGGCAAGAGCCAGAAAGATTTTCAGCAGCAAAACCACCCCAGTTAGCGCACTTTGGTTTGATGAAAGTCCGCTTTGCTCGTCGAAGAGTATCGCCTGCAACGATTTCTAGCTGAACTCACACAAGAATTCGAAGTGATAGAAGAACAAGAATTTTTCCACCCCCCGATAGCGCATTGTCTCTAGCCTGAAATGCCCAGAGAGCAATAACGATCGAACCATGGATTAGAGGAAGGAGACAAATTAGGGGCGAATGAGGATGAAGCCTGCCATGGCCCATCGAACCGGATGTAGCAGCTGCTGATGCTCCACCTTTGCCGGTGCAGAACCGTGAAGGACGGCCATGACCACAATAAGGTTAATAGGCAGTCCTACATTCGCAATTTAGATAATTTTAGCGTAGAACTAGAAACCTGCCCCAATCTTGTCCCGATTAAAGTGCCAGAAGAGGAACGCACAGGGCAGATGGAGCTGTTGAGAGGGAAATTTATTAAATTAAGAGAATAGTACAGTGGTGGCTCAGATTTACCAATATGTAGAAGCGTAAGGTGCATGGATTAGAGAGAGAAGGACTAGTGGTGTAGACTAGGTCAAGTGTGTTCAAAGAATTGGTTGGGACGATCCGGACCATGTGTGTTGGTGTCTTTAATTTAGTTGCTCCAGGTCGTTGAGAAATGCTGAATGAATCGGCCTCCTTCCCACCTAAGTCAGTATGAGAGGAACCCAACAATTCAGTTTGTAACATTGAAATCCCCTAAAAAGGAGGACCTCATCAAGATATGAGAGGATGAGAAGTTATTATGAACAGTCTCGTGAGAAGTAGTTAAGATATTCATGATAAAGCGTGTGAGAAGATTGCCGGGTAATCTGTTAGAAGAACAGATAGCAGAAGCAACAATGAGAGATAGAGATTTACGAAGGTATGAAGAGTTTAAGGCCACCAGAATGTACGAAATAGCGTAAATTTATAGGTGATTCGTATGAATTCACACAACGTGCTTTACAGGAGGTGTGTAATGTTAACATAGGCACATACCCCCCCTTTAACGTACGGAAAATTATGAAAGAGTTTAGTAGTTGAGTACAATTCAAGACGTAGTTAGAGGTGATGAATTCTGGTAGCCATGAAGTACATGAGTCCTCGAGGACAAGAGCAAAAGGATTAGTGTTAGAGTTAGAGAGCGGTGTATGCACGGCGAAAGACAGACTAGACATTTAAGGCCCTCGGATGTTGGTTGAGAGTCGAATAGAAGAAGAACGCCGCACCTGATGCAAGATCTGCCAATCTCATGACGTACACACACACGAGCACTTACAAGACCAAGAACGAGAAATACCAAACCCGAATTCCACTGGACAAATACACAAAAGGAAAGAATGCGGGCTGAAATCATGAACGCTAAAACCTAGAGTTAGAATAAGTTTTAATGTGCTACCGAAAGTATTATTAAAGCCACTTTGGTGTCATCTGAAAACTTAGAAACTATTCTTCTATAGAAGTTGTTTTTGGAATGATGAATCGAAGAAATGCTTTCGAATGCTAATGTATTTATCTTGTTGCAAGAGGGAATTGTTAACATTTATATATTGTGAAGTTATGGGAGCATTTAACACTTTTTAGCTAAGTTGAAATTTATATTTAAATAATTCTTCTGCTCTGATAGATGTAGATAGCTTTAGTGCTATTTCTTGAAGTTCCTCAGAATCTGATGGGAAAAACACAACATATATCGAAAAAAGATCAAAAATTATTTAGGTATCTTCTATCTTCGTTTATACCCATATCCTTCAAATTTAGTGTCTTGAATATTTTTTCAAACACTAATGTAAATATGGTAAAAGAATATCTCACTGTCTAGCAAATTTAAACTTTGATGTAGAATTTTCAAATATTTATTATAAACAACTGAATGTAATTTTTAAGAATTTGCAACCAAGATCTATTTTCACGGATTAAAATGTATTTTTTTCATAAAGTCATGGGAAGATGCTACTAATATCGGACCTTCTTAATTATATGTGAATGAGTTTTATCCATATCGATCGCATGGATCTGAACACATTTCTATTTGATAAAAGTCAAAATAAAACTTTATTTTAATAAAAGAGCTTCATACCTTAAAAAAATATTAAAAAACAAGTCCTAATTATTTATTTAAATCTATGTAACCTAACGTAACTAAACTTAAACCTAACCAATAAAAAAAATATTATATTATATTGATATAATATAATATATTTTATTTTTAATATTATATAGTATGTAGTAAGTAATATAATTATATAAATATATATATTATATTATATATATATATATATATATATATATATATATAACAAAAATTTCAAACTTTTGTCACTACGCGCGCTGTTGTACAATTTTGTTCGAAAACGTAAAATGTCAAAAACTTTGATTTCGCTTACATTCTTTCACACATAATTAAGAAGAACCCTAATATCATATTCATTATATTTTCCATTAGCTGTTATGCTAACTGGATATGACAATTTTTGATATCAATATTTTTTTTCACGTAGTTGTCTAAATAAAATTGGATTGTGTGATAATTGTTTTGACTTATATTTTTATTATAACTTAAACAAGATATAAAGTAAGACAATTAATCTGTAGATGTCTTCCTTCTCTCTTTTTTTATGATCAAATATGACATATCTGTCTATTCTTAGGGTCTTTGTGTTCTTGTGAGTACTTATTAAGTAGTCATCCAAATATTTTAGCCATTGCATCACTACATAGTTTCAGTATATCTGATATTCAATTTTTGTTGACTGGCCTATTCTGGTGTTTTACTGCATGATCTACTTTAGTTCAAATTATTTGGCTTAAAGGCTGAAGAGGATTCTAAATTATTCGGAATTAGTAGAGATTCAAAATTATTTGGATTACTTGATCATAATTCGATATATTTTAGTCCTATATCAAACTCTTATAAAATCTGTAGTAAATTTAATTTGAGTGATTATAGCGACACCGAAAAATTTAATAATATTTATTATGAGTTTTTCATAAGTTATTTGGTAAATGCTCTTAAATCTATTTTGAGACATCTATTTAAAATCATATCCAGTTGAAAATATTTTCCCCTTTTCTTTATAAAAAAAAAAAAGTTTATTGGTTTTCAAAAAAATTTTTTCGCTTGTTTGTGGTATCCTAGCATCAAGTATATATACTATATATATATATATATATATATCTGTATAAATTTAAATATACTATGTTTGTATATTAACTACTATTTATATGTAACTTTGTATAACATTTTTATTTATATACTATATATAATATATATATTTATGATATATATCTATATATATATATACTAATATATATATAATATATATATATATATATAATTATAATTATATATATATATCTATATACTAATATATATTAAATATATATTATATAATATAATATATATATATATATATATTATATATATATATAACTATATAATATATAATACATATATAAATAACTATATATATATATAAATATATATATATATATATATATTCATAAAAAATAACCCCGCTTAAGTAAAATTTCACACTGCTGGATGTAAACCTAGGCGGCCCTTAGCAGATGTCCGTCGTAAGTGTTTGACGACCCACGCCACGATGGACTGTAAAAGTTAAAGCGCCCGAGAATTGTTCTTGTGGTGAATATGATCACCCACGCCAAACAGGAACACGGACGCACTCCACCCCGTCCACGCTCCGGACGTAGCGACAAACAGTGGCACCGCGCAGGAGTGAAATACTTTTATAAGACCTTGTGGAATATAATTGTATGATAAACAATTTCTACAAATTCAACGCAGTGTAAAAGGTATTCAAATATTAAGGGCTAATTAAACTAAATAAAATCCTGTTCATCTATATAATCTGTTGTTATATATATATTATATATAATATAGTATATCTATATATATATATATATATATATATATATATATTATATATATATATACTATAGTATATATATATATATATATATATATATGTAATATAACTATATAATAATATAATAAATATTATAATAATATAATATATATATATATAATATAGTATATAATATATATATAATATATATATATATATATTATACCTAAATATACGTATATATATATATATATATATATAGTATATATATATAAATAATAATATATTATATATATATATATACATATATACTATACTATATATATATATAAATATAATATAATATTATAATTATACATATAATATATAATATATATTATATATATATATAAATATATATTATATATATATATATAAATATATTAATATACCGCATTTTGTCTCTTTTAACCAAAAAAATAACTGTTATTTGAAACAGTATTCATTACAAAACATAGCTTAATAATAAATTAGAAATCGAAGTGGAAATCTAAAAGCATACAAAGGGGTTTGAAAACAAATAAAAAAAAAAAGACATAAACAGAATAAGATAGAGCAGAAGTTTAATTTTCTCGTGTGTGAATATAAAGTACATTAAAGGGCAAAGTAATATATAAATAATATAATTATATATATATTATTATAATATACATATATAATAATTATATTATTATATATACTAGTATATAATATACATTATATATCATATATAATATATATATATAATTATATACTACTATAACTATATACTATATATATATAATAATAATATACTATATATACTATATAATATAATATATAGAAATATATATATATATATAGTATATATATATAATATATTATATTATATATATATAATAATATATATCAGTGGGTGCGTGCTTAGTGTCACCACCCAAAACTCAAGCAATATAAATATATATATATATATTTATATAAGTATATATATATATAATTATACTATAATCATATATATATACTAATATACTATATATATTATATATATATATATATATATATATATATATATATAACTATATTATACATATATATATATATACTTTATATTTATATATATATATATATATATACTATTATATATATATATATATATATATATATATAGTATATATATATATATATATTATATATATATTATTATATAAGTATAACAAAGCATTATATATATAATATATATATATATTATTAATAATATTATATATAGTATAATATATAATACATATATAAGTATATCATATATATATATATCATATATATATATATATATATGTATATATATATATCGGGACTTGCAGCTGCTTAGTGTCATGGGGAAATTAATTCAAGCATATATATAACTCATATATATATACATATAATATATATATATTTTATATATTATTATATTAATATCTATATATTATAATATATATATTAATATATAATATAGTTTATTCATATAAATAGTTATTAAGATTTTGTATTATATTATGGCTATTATATATATATAAGTATACTACATATATATATATATATATAGTATATATATGATATATTATATATATAATACTAAGGCTATATAGTATATACTATAATAATAATATATAATTATATACATATAATAATATATACTATATATATATATATATAATTATTATATATTTATATATGTATTATATATATATATTAATATAAATAATATAAATTACATATATTTATTAATATATATAATATATTTTTATATATATTTTTTTAATTTAATATAATATTTAATATATATAATTAATATTAATATTATTATTATAATATATATATATATAATAGTATATTTATATTGAATTAATTAATATATTATATATATTAAATTAATAATATAATATAATATAATATATTAATAGTAATATTTTATTAATATATATATATGGCTAAGATGCCATCTTCACACCTCAAACTTCCTAAGTGTAGATCAGAATATAATAAATCTAAAATTAAATTTAAATGTATTTAATTAGCAACGAAATTTTATTGTGTAAAATTTTAATTAACATATATTTAATGGATATCCTATAAACGAATCAAACGAAACTTAACCAACCTAACCAATAAACCTAAACCTCTAAATTAATTTTATCAAATATACCTAATACTTAATAACTGGAGTCAACTCTTAATATAAATGTCATATATATATATATATAAATAATACAACTATATTTTAGTATATATAATTTAGTGGTATAACTGGTAGCTATAACTGCTACATATATGGCAATAGATCTATCAGATTATTTATTATATATAAGTATATAGTATATATTATATATATAATATATATAGTATATAGTATTATATAATATACTTATAATATCTTCTAGTATGCTATATATATAGATATAATATATATATATATATATGAAGGTAGTATATAGGTAGCCCAGAGATAATAATCGTTTCGTTATATTAATATATACTTATAATATATTATTATATATTATATATATTAATATATTATATATATTACTATATATATATTATAATATATTATATTATATATGTATCTCGAATTAAGTATGTAGATTTTCTAACGTAGATTCGGTTGCGCATGTACGTAAATACTAACTGAAATGCGTGTAAGTCATACTGTTGACGTGAAGAAATTTGTACGATCATAATGTGACGTATACTTCTAAAGACGTTACGACACACTGCGTATATTGGTTTATATAATATAATATATATATTATAATATATATATATAATAATATTTATAATAATATAGTTATATTAATTAATATATTAATATATATATATTATTTATATATATAAGTATATTATTTATATATAATATATAATATTATATAATATATAACTATATATATTATATATATATATATATTTAATTATATAATATTTAAGTGGCGAATGGACTAAATTATATTTCAGAATTAAATAATATAAATTACTTTAACAACTTACTAAATTGTTTAAATTTTAAATCGACGAGAGGGCATGAGAAAAAATCCAGATAGAATTTTAGTTTTATTTTCAATATTCCATGATGTTGGAGGGGTAAATTCCAGAAGTCGTTCTCCATAGTATTTCTCAAAAGTAGGTTTCAGGGAAGTCTTTAAATCTGTTGAAAAAGACTTCTTTCTATGTAGCAAAGTGAAATTTTGCAGGAAATTGCCCAAGATATGCCAAGATGAATATTGGGGAAATTGTGGGTAGCGAACAGAACTAGTCCGTCTAATTGCTGTTTTTTGGACACGATCTGTGCTGTGATTGGCCATTTCAACTTCCATAATTTCCCATTTTCTTACTAAAATCTTCATATTGTACTTTTCGAGAATCTCCTGTGTGAATGATTACAAATATTTTATCTTATACTATTATAGTCATATGCACTAACTCGGATTGGACAAATGCAAGAAATATAATTTCTTTAGATTAAAATTCTTCTTCCTTGCTGATATTTAAATCATCCAAAAATTATAAAAAAAAATGAAATGTTGCTCGAATTAAGTTGTGGGGTTTGAGAATGGAATTTTGGGTATATGGTGCATTTTTCTAATTTAGTTAACTAGACTTTGCGAAATATTTGTCTGATGCGACGATCTTAATATTAATTTTAACCCTGCACTGTAATATTTAACGAATAAATGATCATCGTATTTAGATAAGTTGTGGGCCATGCCCTGCCCACCCTTGCCACTGTAATATAATATATAATATGTATCCCACCGCTTCACGGCCAGCACTATTCAGGAGGGGTGACGGGTGTTTGTTTTCAACATTCATAACCCGTACGCCAGTGGACCAAACGCCGGGTATGATTATAGAATAGGTATGATATATAATTATAATATACATAATATATATATATATATATTATAATATATATATTTAATATATTAATATATATTATATATATATTTATAATAATAATTATAATAGCATAATGTCAGAGGCGACTCCTTCCAATTCGTTGATACATCGGTCTGCAGCACGATCAATAGTTTGACATTATAATAAAACGAATTAATCTATAATTGTGCAAAGATTTCACAATGTTTCGATAACATTTTCATATTTTTTTGGCCGAAAGTTGGTCAAATAAATGTAAATTATAACATAAATTAATAATATAAAAGTACATAATGTCAACCAAAATTAATGAATACACGTAAAATAAAGAGCACAGGTCAATGTCTTCCGTTGATTAAGTGTATTTTTAACCCAAATTAAAAAAAGGTACTAAACTATCCGATGCCCCAAAGGAAAAGAGGTTATATGAATCGGATATGGTTTTCATTGTGAAATTTATTAGTATATAATTTTTTTTATTAAATACTCTTGATTTAAATAATAAGATTTGTTAAATATACATAATATACATATAAATAATATATAGTTTATAATATAACAAAATAAAATATATAATAATACACATAAAGATAATTAAAAATATTACTAATAAATACTTAAAACAATTAGGTACTCGGAAAAAAAAAAAATAGAATAATGACTAGTAAAATTATTATAAAAAGTTTAATGTTTGTATCATATATTCTTTTAATAATGAAGAGGTTACAAAAATTTGTAATAGGGAACTCAAAAGTATTTTATAATATATTATTAAATATTAAATTAATATATAAATATAAATATATTATATTAATATTTATTTATATTTTTAATTTAATATAATAATATTTATAAATATATATACTCACTATGTTGTTAATATTATAATATTATTAATTATTATATAATATATAACTATATATATTATATATTAATATTAGATATATATATATATTATTAAATAAATTATACCTGATAATATATATATATATATTTATAATATAAATATAATATATCATTTAATTATATATATATTATATATATATATATATATATCTATTTAATATAAATACATGCACTATATTTATTTAATATTATATAAATATAATAATATATTTATATATATTATATATACTAAATTAATTCAATTCTGTAAAATATACGTCGCATATGGAAAGAGATTTATTCGCTTTAGCATGCGAAAAGATACTGAGTCATCAAATTATTATTGGACAATAACGGATATTAAATTTGATGCACGAAATATTTTTTTATTGTCATAATATATTGATATATGGTAATAAAATATAAAGTGAATTATTGAGATTTTATTTTAGTATAAGATATGGTAATTATAAAATACTATATATACCTATAAGTTATGATGAATTTTTTCGTTTTTCCAAGGAATATAAGTATATAGATAAATTAGCGTATCATATATATAATACTCATACATTATATACTCATACTCATAATAAATAATTAGAGTACTAAACCACTTAACTTATATATAGTGAGTAGTTTATTATTATTCAGGCCCTCTACCGCTAATCATAATAGCCAACCGGCACCGCAACCGACCTAGTATACTCATCATCATATATCTATACTATATACCGCAATCACCGACTGTACAACACGCACTATACAGTAAATATAATACGTTATATATTATACTAATATAACCTAGCAACCGTAATATTATATATACCGCTATAACCAAAAACTTCCTATACTATTTCTATAATAATAGTTCTAACTAGATCCTACGACATTGCGTATATAGGGAAATATTAATTATTTTTACTTTCCAATAAATAAATTATTATTTAATATATAAATTATTATATTATGACTATAAACGCACTCACGGCTTGGCTTACTAACTCCGGCTTACTACGAACTCTTTAGTTTAGCGTGAGCTCGTAATATTTCACTAGTAGTTCCGGCTACAACAGTATACTTTTCAAAATATGTTCTAAAGTACTACAAACTATTAAGATTAACTTTCTAAACTGCAAATTATGTATTTACTAGGCTCCTATAGCCAAGCTCCGGGTCTAGGCTTACCTAATAATATATATACGGTTTCCTATATTATGGGACCCTAGGCTTCCGGCTCCTATATATATAGGCTCCGGCTCCGTTTACCGGCTTACTGAGCTCCGTAGGTATATACTCTCACTCATATAGGCTTTTCACAGCTCCACGGGAATATTCATATATAAACCTATCTCAGATATATTAGTTTATCCATTTCTAGATAGAATAATAGTTCTAGATTACGCCGACTTTGGCATAGATGTATTATTAAAATACCTGCAAAATACCTAATAATTTCTTTAAATATAAGAATTATATATATAACTATTTACCTAATAGCTTATCTTAATTATATACCGGTATAGCTTTCCGGCCTCCCGGCTTTACGGCTACTAGGGCTTTATACTGACTTCGTTATATATAATTATTATCAAGTAAAGGCTCTGCATTACCCGATACTGTACAGAATAATTACAAAAGTCAATTTTGTATCTGCAAATACATTTCACTTTATAATAATAATTATATATACTATATATTACCTCCTATATACTAGTGCATTATCGGACTCCGGATACTCCTGGCTACTCAGGCTTTCCGTAGGTTCCAGGCCTGCCGCTTATCGACTTCGTTTCCCTTATTTCTAGTATAATGTTATTCAGCTCCGTGACTATTGAGTAAGAATTTTTACCGTTCGAAAAAACAATTTATAATAAAAAAAAAACTAATTTAATCTTTGGCTCGTAAATCTGCTGGCTTAAACAAAATTTTTTTAGTTCCGGATTCATAAAATAAACGATATTGTTTTCTAAGCCTCTCACAATACCTATTTAAAAATAACGAATGCCATATCTTCCACTAAAGTAAAACAGAATAATGTTATAGTGTAATTTTAGAATTACGGCTCTCGGCCTACTCAGGCTACCGAACTCCGGTACTCTGTAGCTCACACTCCTCAGGCATCACTACGCTCCCATACTTCCTTACATCTGATTTTTACAATATTATATCAGAAAAGCAAAAAGTGGTAACTCCACAGATTTATATAAATTGAAGACAAAATTTTGATTTGAAATTAATGTTGGTGAAAATAAATTACTAATATATTTTGGGTTTATGCAAGGGCCTCATCCGGCTCCGGCTCCTGAGCTGGATCTTGCTCCATTCAACTCTAGCTCTTCTCCGATACTGAATCCGCTAGTAGCGTTCCTATAGTTCAAATGTATTTACTATAAAGCTCCATCTTTGCTAGAATATATTATGTCATACCTGCAAATATAATAGATAATAATAATTGCTTATTAAAATAATTATTGTTTTCAGGTCATTCTTAATTATCCGGCTCTAGTCCTCGGTCCTGATGCTACGGCTTAGCATCCTATACACTATTAACTGTACAACTTGATATAATACATATTTATAATATAATTGAATAATTTAGAGATAAAAGGGCTGTATCTTGGGTTATATTATATATAGTGTTTATTATTATTAAAAGATATTGATAAAAAAAAGCTTGACTTCAATTCAAATATAAAATTAAACATAAGTCTAAATAATATTATAATTATTAAACCTCGGAAAAAATTCCTATGGGAGTTAAATTATGATCAAATTTCGAACTACTGGATAAATGATTAAATATTCTTTATTATAATTAGTATTATTGTTATTATACTACCCCTTAATAAATAAAATTTTTACCCATACCCCATATAAACATTTGCTAAGCCCGAGTCGGATTCGAAACAAAAAATTATATATTAAACTAAAATTTATTTATATAGTGATTGTTTCTTAAATAATTATAATATATAAAGTTAATGATGTAAAAGTGATTTTTTATATCATTTTTAACTTTCACTAAAATAATGATCGATTAGTATATTTATAGGTATTCATAAGATTATAACCATAACTTCTCACTCTAACTAATTATATATATTTAAATTTACTTAATAATACATAACCCTTATATATATATATATATTTAAGTAATAATAAAATAGATATATAATCCAAAGTAAAATAGAATAATGATATGGATTAGGTATATACGTTCTATTTTCTCTTATTATCTATTTATACTTATTTACATATATATATTAATAATACTATTATAATAATATTTTATATATATTATATTTATTATAATATACATATATAACGATTATACCTATACTAATATTCCCCTCTAAATATACTAATCTTTTGAATTTTTATTTATATAAAGATATATACTTAATATATATATATATATACGTAATATAATAATATATATATATATATTATAATATAATATATATAGTTATAGAGAGAGAGAGAGAGAGAGGGAGGAGAGAGAAAGAGAGAGAGAGAGAGAGAGCAGAGAGAGAGGAGATATGAGAGAGAGAGAGCAGTGAATGAGAGAGAGAGCAGAGAGAGAGAGGAGACAGAGAAGAGAGAGGAAGAGAGAGAGAGAGAGAGAGAGAGAGAGAAGAGAAGAGAGAGAGAGAAAAGAGACAGAGAGGCACGAGTAGACTAATAATCTTCAAGGTTCGCCACTGATATATATATTATAATATATATATATATAATATATATAATATAATAATATATATATAGGATATATATAGTATTATATATATATATAATAGTAGTATGTATTCATAGGAAATAATATAAATATAAATACATACTACCTATATATATTATATATAATACTAGTAATCAATACGTATTTATCATTTTAATAAATATTATAGTTATTTTTTATTAAATATATGATATATATAGTTATTATATATTATATGTTATATTAATTTAATTAATATAATATATAATTATAAATTATATATATATATAAATATATAATTATATATATATTAAATATATTATATATATATATATATATTATAACTATTATAGGATAATAAGCATATTATCCTATAGTATATGTTGGTAAGAAACTGCTAAAAAAGCTGGGTGCAACAGTATCGGCTTAGATCGTAATGAAATACACCTGCGACGCTTAATAATATGCATGTATGGAAAATAATTTACTTGGTTCACATTATCTAATGATATTTGCTTTCTTGTGATAATATTTTGTAATAATTATTTTTAATATGAGTAAACCAGTTACTTTATTGGTTCCTCTATAACTTAAAAATTTATAATCAATGTAATAATCTTAATAAGATAATCAAGGATGAGTAAAATGTGATATCTTCGAACGTGAGTCTTTACTAAACAGAAGAGTAAATTTCAATCCTATATGTGGTGTAAATATAGGTTAATCCATTAACTCTTGGCTCGGAAATATTAGAAGAGATGAAGAATTCGAAGAAAAGTTCTGTTTTGTAGCGCGACTTCAAAATCTAATTGTCATAACTTGTTGCGAAAATTGTGAATATATATAAATATATATAGTAATATATATATTATTATAAATACTATCTATTACCTTTTTATTATTTATATAAATTATGTATTCTAATAGTATATATTATATATATATATATTATATACTATATATAGTTAATATATGTATAATATATTATGCACAAATCAATACTTTGTTAAGTTGTTTTGATTAAGAATTAACATTAATGTAACATTTTTCTGGTACTGCCAAAAAAAACTGGTCGTAGTTCCTATCTTCCCTCCCGACTATAGGACTTTAGAATTGGTGTTGCGCACATCACATAACCACGCTGTGTTAGTTTTAAAGTGGGGGTCACTCTACGTACATTGCAACAAGAATCCAGGATCAGTGTCTATTTACGCTTTTAAGAATTGTTAGTTTGTGTGAAGAAGAAATCAGGTGTGGTTAGGGTAGACATTGTTGATTTTACTCTATCTGATAATGAGCATAGTAATGGATACAGGTAGTATTAGATATATATATAGTAGAAGTATATATATAGTAATAATAGTTATACTCATATATTATAAGTATAATATTTATAGAATAAAAATAGATTAGCTTTTAAATATAGAATTTATAGAATAATTTATATATATTATATATATATGACTAGCGTAATATGTGCATGTAAAGATAGTATATATATAAGATAAATACTAGTACCTATTACTTGTTCCAATTGCTCACTATATATATAGGTATTTTATTATTAGGTATATATATATATAAAGCTCATGGTTACTGTAAATATTTCTCCATTTTTAAATATGTTTGCTAATTAAAAATTTATATATATCTTATATGTATATATATATATATCATATTATTATTTAATAAGTATTTTACTCATAATCACTTTGGGCTTTCTATAGATGAATTACTTCCTATGTATTATATATATACCATACTTATATATAGTTTAATATTATTATATATTACTCTTATATATATATATCAACTTATATATATACAAGATTCACCGTATATTCGGTATACTTATATTATATATATATATACTATTTAAATGTATACAATATAAATGTATCAAACTGAGAAAAATTATTAATAAAAACCTGTCTTCCTTATAAAATGACTGATAATATATATTAAATTAAATACATCCAAAAATATATGATAATAATTGGATATTTATAATGGCTATATATTAGTATATATATATATGAGTAATATTATTAATACTAATATATATATGAGTGTGGCTATAGATTAATTAATATTACTTAGTAGTGTAAGTAGTTACTATGAAAAGTATAGTAATAATAATTGGGTCTGTATTGATTTGTTTAATTCATTGGTATATATAACCAAGCAATTTTCTATTTATAAGTTATTTAATATATTAACAGTATAGCGCTTTCAACATATTAATACTTATCTTATATTACAAAAATAGTATAGATGAATTATTTAAATGGTATATTATGCAAGTATATTTTTCTCTTATATAATGTTTTCAGTTTATAGTTTATAAGTTTATAGGTTTTAGTTGACAGGAAAGAAAATTATAGTTATTATCCTATAGACAAGGAACGAATTTAAATATTCTAATTATAATATTAACACTATGCCTATTTATATATATATACTATTATAAAACGGTAATTATGTATCTATAATTATAAAGTGTCTAAGATTTTTGGGGTGAGCCATAATATTACTATATATGGTATGAGGGGTATATATATATCATACACTGGTATGATATATATATATATATTATATATATATATATATATATATATATTTATATATATATATAATAAATATATAATATAGTTATACTATATATATATTATATAATAGTTATACTATATGTTATATATATATATAGTATTATATTATATATTATAAATATATAGCTATATACCTCACTCACCCCCTTAGGCCTAACCCCGTACTAAAATACGTATGACTACATACCTAATATATATGTTAATATATATTATTATATATATATAACTATTATATATATATTATATATCATATATATATATATAATATTATTATATTAATATATTATATAATATATTATATATATAATATATATATATATATATAATAATAAAAATGTATAATATATATAAGTATATATATATTATATTACTATTATTATATATATACTTAATAATATATATAAATATTATAAATATATTATTATATATAATATATATATTATATTATATATTATATTATATAATTATTATAATATATAAATATATTATATGATAGTTACCTCATAAAGTCAATCTACCGAGAGGCAAGTATATAGTATATATTTGTAAGCTAAGAAATACTATATGTATATATAATATTGATAAACTAATTTCATATATATCTACAGTATAATTATATAATAATTATTTATTATTGATTATATATATTAGTGACAATATATTAAGTAAGTGTTCCTATTATTATAATTATAATCATAATTTATTTTAATTATTATTATTATTATATCTATAATTATATATTATATACTACTTTAATTATATATTTAGATTAAAATCTTTAATATAATCTGGCACAGTTGCATGTCAGTGACTCATATGTATATAGTAAATATCCTCATGTTTAATTATAGTATTCCGGAAGCAGGTAAAGTTTGCTACTATAAATATAGTTATATATATTATTATATTTCGTCATTTAGGTGATAAGAATATATAATTTTTTATATTATTTTAAATATCCTTTATAGGGGGTTTTTATGAAGCGCGGAATAGGTGGAGACTCAGTATGATAGTGTGATAGGTTATATATATTACATGAACCACGATATAATTCTCCACCTACTATTATATATAATATATATATACGTTACTAGTCGATCCTCACTATACTATATACTATAACTATATAGTATATATATAATATAAGTATTAGGCTCAGTGAGGAATATAGGATTTAAACTACTGATCACAATTCTTATTAATAAAGTTTTCCTGTAGTGATTAATTCTATTATTAATAATAATAAAGATATAATATATAATATTAACCATTGGGTACACTCATTATTTAGCGTTACTATCTCATCGGTAGGACGAGAGGAATGTATAAGCACATCAACGTACTGTCTCCTGTTCACAGAAAAAGATGTAATAAACTCCAGTGGCTAATCTCATTCTACCATCACACCTCACTCAACACCCCTATTTATTTTAAAGTTATTTTTGCATATATATATATATATATATGATTATATAATTTTTATATAATATATTATTATAATATCTATATATATAAATCATTAGTAGGTGATAAATAATGTATTATATCACTCATTATATTAATTAATAAATAATATATATATAATTTATTTTCATGCACGCTGTTAATTATTTATTAATGGTATTTATATATATAATATATGTATTGTCTTTCGTAGTATATAGATGTACTATGATAACATATATATAATATAATATATTATATATATATTATACATGTTATTTATAATATATATATATACTATATACTATAAATAATAATATATTAATAATAGTATATATATATATAATATATTATATAATATATATATAATATTTATATAATATATATATATATATATTTATAATTATATTATATATATATATATTGAATATATTATATTAATTATATTTATATTATATATTAATATATATATAGCTATTATATATATATATAAATATATAATATATATATATTAAATATTTTAATTATATAATTATAAATAATATAATAATAATATATATTATATTAATATATATATATATACATTGATATATATATATTAATATATTATAGATTATATAATATATATATGTATTATATATATAAATATATTATTAATATAATATAATATAAATTATAAATAATATATATTATATAATATATATAATTATGGTTTTCTCATAACAAAATTTTGACTGAGTATAGGTAGGCTTTCATCTTTAACTACTCTGTAAGAAGTTATTAAATATTCATCTTTAATGTATTAGTATACTTTCTTCAATAATTACCTCAATTAATACTTTTAGGATATATCTAATTATCAATGCGAATAAAATCAAGCAAAACTTTAATTTAATATTGAAAATAAAAAAGTAATATATATATAAATAAAAGAAAATATAAATGATATACTTTAATAACTTTTAAAATTTTTAACAAAAAAATATAAATAATAATATTTTATTACTTTTAATTATTTTTTTACATAAAAAATATATATATATATATATATATTAAAGCATTCTATATTTTAATCTACAAATGCATATCATATAATATAATAATTATATTATATTACGTTTAAAATGAGTATTTTTTTTATATATTAATAATTAGTATTATTAATTAAATATTAAGTATATATGTTAGATGAAAATTGGACTGAAAAATTTGTTTTCAAATTAGAGAAGTATATTCTATTTGTATATATATATATTATATATATATATATATATATTAGTATTGATATTAATATATAATACTATATATACTATATAAAGTTTATTATTTATATATATTATTTATTTTATTATTATGTATATTATATATGATTATTATTATATATATCATATATATTTAATTATATATCTTATATATTATTATATATATTATTATATTATTATATAATATATTATATATATTTTATACTTAAATTTAATAATGTATATTTAATATTTGTACCTACTATTAATATTAATTTAGAGAGTTAATATATTAATATAATAATATTATTATTATATTTACATATAAATATTTTTTACTACAAAATGCGATGTTTTTAATATATTATTATATATTATTTATATATTATAATTATATTAATTATTCTTCATTTATAATTACTTTTTCTATAATATATTTATTGAGTAGATAATTATATTTATATAGTTAACTATACTTATATATCCATATTATAATTTATCACTCACTATACCCTATATTAATCTATAATGTTATATATATATATATATATATTATAGTTATATAATATAAATGTAGAGTAATAGTGTAAGTATATGATATAGGAGTAAAGTATAGTAATAGATAAGTAATGAATATATATATATAGGATAGATCAGATGTAAAAATAGAGAGATTATATATACATAGTAAAGATAAAGATAGTAAAATATATATAATAAAGATATAGATAGGAATAGAATATATATATATATAGTTAATATATATATATAAAGATTGCTTAGGAAAGGGCGCAATGAACTTGATGTAGACGATGAAGAGTAAAGGACATAGAGACAAGGGTTTCATTAAAGGAACGAAACTCTACTTACGAAAAGAGAGTTGACTCTCATGAAAGTAATAAATATAGAAAATAAAATATAATTAGGTATAGTATATAGGGATAAGTGCTGAAGAAATAATGACTATAATAATGGGATATATATTATATATATATATAATATCATATATATATATTATATATACAATATAAAATAAGCATATAATAATGATAATAACATAAGATAAAAATTTAAAAAATCGAAGGTATAGGTATGAAATAAGAATAGAGTTTATTTCTATGAATATAGATAAACTTGACTCATTGTCCTAGTACCCTATTTATAAATTTAAATAATAAAAGAGTATAATTAATGCTATACTCACCTATAAACATAATTTACTATATAATCTATTATATTATTGAAGTCACTCAATATACTCGAATATGATCTGATATTTCTCATAGAATTAACTTTTTATACTAAATACTATTTACCTTCACGTAATTCAAGTATTTACTCAGGATCACATAATACCATGATTCAATACTTTTATAATAAGTAATTTATCACTATTTGCCTCTGAGATTCACGCACAAAATTCTTGCTGATTATTGTAGACATAGTGTACAAAGGCCTCTATTAATAAAATATCCGACTAGTGATATGAGGAGTAGCATAAAATATAAGAAATAGTTATCTTCATCTGCTTGGTAAGTAGATGTGCAAGTGACTTAAAAATGTAAAACTGTATTAATAACTTTAAAATACGTTAATTATATATCGTTTCTATAACTGTGTTTCGTTGTGTGTGTTGTATAATATATATATATATATGTATATATACATATATTATATGGGTTATCGAGACGTTACTACTGGAACAAGGTTATAGTGTGTGTAATATATATATTAAATATATATGTTATTTATATGTGTCAAGTGAGAAGCAAGGTGTATAATATATATAAAAGTATAAAACGGGCTAAAAGGTTAAGGTGAGTGATATCTCACACCAATTAACAGAATTATTTAGAGTATAATATATATAAGTATAATAGTAAATAATTATGTAATATATTTTAGGACTGTTCTATTTCTTACGGTATAGTTATATATTTATATACTCCGTGACCTCATTATATTGCTATATTTATTGATAAATATAGATAAACCACTAAGCCATCTCTTAGGCTCGGGAATTAGCCACTTCAAACTTTATCATCATATATACCATAAACAAAGTATTATATACAGTGCTATCTTACTATCTATATATATACTATATACTATTTCTTATATATCCTACTAATACTTTAATGTTTTATACTTTTCTTATATATATTATTATTTCATAATTATAATAATACTCTATCTATTACTCATTAACTACTATCTTCTATTCTTTCATTCTTATTTCATATAAACCATATACTGTCTCCTTTCTCATATCATCTTTCATTTTTACTATTCTTATTATCTCAATATCTTTCATTATTCACTCCTTCCTCCTTCATCTCTCTACTCTCTCTTACTCTCTATCAATATTATATTAATATATATATATATATTATATATTATTAATTATATATAAATATATAATATTTAATATATATATTATATTTATATAATAATTATATATAATATATTTTATTATTTAAACTATTATTAATATATTATTATAATATTAATATTAGAATTCAGACAAAGCGTAAAGTACGCAATACCTTAATCTGATACTGTATCACAGTATAATAATATTAAACGGTATCAACTACTAACGAAGACAATGTATGATCCAATCTAGTCATCCTAAATAAGTGACGTCAACACTTGTGTATCAACTCTAGAGAGATAACTAATACGAGACGAACATTCCGTTTGAGCATACGTAAATCTTAATGCGCGTAAAACTACAAATAATTAATATATTGGAATATTTAAGCAGAAATTTTAGAAGTTTTTTTTTTTCATAATTCAATTGGAAATTATTATTATTATTATTTATTATTTATTGTATATTAATGTTAGGTAGGGCTCAGAGCCGTAATTGGGTAATCAAAGTATAGTAGTGATAGGGGATAATAAGTGATCATCCTCACCGTTATGTCCACCTATTTATAATAGATGACCCGAATAGATGATACTTACCTGACTATTACTTTAATATCTTATTAGCAATTTTTGGTCGAATATATGGATTTATTAGTTAGTTATATCAATATTATATTTATTTATAACTAATTTTTATATATAGTATAATATATAATATTAATATTACTATATATTAATAATATATAAATTATTTTTAATAAAATATATATATATAATATATATTAATTATATATTTATATGATATAAATTAGATTAATTATATATATATATATAATAATTAATATTATATGTATATATAATATTCAATAATAATCTCACCAGTATTGGATATAGGTACTATTTATTTTGGTGAGTATTATAAGGCTAAGTAGTAGTACTACACGTATATATTATATAGTATCCATATCTAAACTGCCTCTTAGTGAGGCCCATAAATTATTAAATTATAGATAGCATAATATATATATTAAATATATTATAATTAATATATTAATAAATATATATATTATAATATTAATATATTATATATATTAATATATATTAATATAATTATAATTTATTTGTAATCATTAATATTATTATAGTAATATAAATATATAGTATAATTTTAATAATATTAATCTTATATAATAATTATATATTATATAAAGAATATCTTTCGAAATTAGGCAGCTTATAATATAGCCCGTTCAATCTAAAATTTAACTCGATATTCCTTTTAAATAGTTAATGGCCACGGATCTGGATATTGAATAATATTTTAGTTCAACTCGATATATAATAAAAATTAAGAACTTCTCTGAGGCTAGGCAAAATTTGGGATGTCGAACTTGCGCAAATCAGGTCTTTAAAAGCTGTTTATGTTTTTTTCTTCCTTTTGACGTTATCCCGTTTTTAATTGCATAGCAGATTTGGTATGAACTTATTATTTTTAAAAATTAATTCTTAATAAACAATTGATTCGTACATTTATAAATCACAACTATTTTAATGATTCTAAATAATTTTTATTTGCTAAAATTAATTCTGTATTTTCTCTAAACTTTTGAATAATATTCATTAAATTCTGAATAAATTATAATTAAATTAATTTATATCAGTTAATTGGCATTTAATATATTATTTGACTCCCCAGAATATCTAGGTATTCCTCGTCGCCTGCTCGGGTACAAAATGTATATACTTCTATTCCATCTTTCTCTCACCGATCTCAAGTTCCCAATAGCTAACAACTGCACTTAAAAAATATATTTTCAAAATTAAATCATTTTGACCTAACGTACTGGGGTAGGGTGGTGGTATAACTTTTGAAATGTGTCGTTATTTTTCTAAAGTAAATCTAAAACTTTTTAAGTAAAATATTTTTAAAGAATTTTATTGTTTCTAATATATTTCGTAAACTAAGCGGAAAAAATGTGCTTTTGGAATAGGGAGAAACTAATTTTTAACAATTTATTGTAAAAAAAAAAAGTAATTCAGCAGGAAAAGGATGCTTTTAAGCTCTCTCTCTCTCTCTCTCTCTCTCTCTCTCTCTCTCTCTCTCTATTTATTATCAGCTTTTCCCCGAGACTACTTACCATCAATGTTAAATATTAGGTTTTCTTCGTTCTGTTCTTCAATATAGGTCTCTCTCTCTCTATCTCTCTCTCTGCTCACATTCTCTCTCTCTTACTACATTCAACTCGGTCTCTCTCTCTCTCTCTTACTTTCTCGGTCATCTTCGTTTATTCGATCTTTCATCATCATGCTCTCTCTCTCTGCTCTTAACATCTGCTCGTAACTCTTCTAACTTTCCTTTCTCTCTCTTTTACGAGTGTTAATAATTAAGATCGAGCAACTGCGAATTGCGACAATTAATAATGTGGTAATAACTAATACGTTGTATTTTCAAACTATATTTAATTTTTTCTTTTCTCCTATATTAACAATTAGAATATCAGACATGATTGAGATATCCACGCCTTGGATGTAAATGTAATAATGTATTATATTAAATTAATTGCTATTGAATAAATTATTATATAAATTTTTTTGAAATATATTCATTTTTTATTATTTACTAATCTTCTATGAAATATATATATATATAATATATTAATATAATCTAAATATATAAGATATATATATATATATATATATATATATATTATAAATATAATTATTAATATATATATTAATATATATTATATAAATATATTATATTATATTATAATATATATATATATATATATATTATATATAATTAAATAATATATATATATTTATTATATGATAATATATAATATAATATAATATAAATATATTAATAAATTTATATAGCTAATAATAGATATATATAAATATATATATTATAATAATATAAAATATAATATATATATATATATATAATATATATATTATAATATAGATATAAATATTTAATAATATATACTATATATTATTTAAGTATTAATATATATATATTATTATATATAAATATACTATATATGTATAAATATATTAAATATATATATATAATAAATATTAATATATATATATATATTATATATATGTATTTGTTTAGAAACTTAAAACTCAAAGAATTTGAAAACGACGCCACTGAATTAAATTTATATATATATATTAATAATATTAAATATTAAATTAATTAATATAATAATATATATATATAATATATAATAATATATAATATAATATATATATATATATATATTATAATATTACTATAATATAATATATATATATATATATATATAAAGATATACATATATTTATAAGTATACATTAATATATTAATAATTATAATATATATTATATATTAATAATTATATATATAATATATAATAAATCCGATTGATATACTCCAGTATAGACCAACCCTTTTAGCCTATATATATCATACAAATTGTTTTGCACCCTCACGGGGCATTGTCTTATCTAGATGTGTCGGGACGAGTTACTTTACTAGAAACTATAATTTCGCTCTACCTTAATGATCCGACAAGAAGGGGGATGCGAAAGAATACTTGCTTGCCTTCAGGCGGCCTCTTACTATTCTGCACATATCTCGAATTTTGATTATATAAGAGTTAAATTTTGTTTTAACTTTTATTTATTTTATTTATATATTTAAGTATAGGTCGAAGCGACGGTATGACAAGATGAGGGAAGTAAGTCCTCGTCGTTCCCCGCGGTAGGTCAGAGTATAAGTAATGATCACCTGACTCCTTTCTCATATCCCTTTGCGTTTATATTACTATTGGGTATATACCTTTAAGTTAAAAAAAAATAAAAACTTAGTTCAACAGGACTTTTATTAATGCCTGTAGAATAATCTGAGATAAAATATAAATCGTATATATGAAAAGATTTTTAGTTATAGTCCTCCCAAGTGTTAACATCCTTTTATAAGACAGTAGTTATATACTTAATATATATATATATATATATTATTTATTATATAATATAAATATAATTATATATATATTAATAATATTAATTAAATTTAATATATATAATATATATATTCATAATATATAAATAATATTATAATAAATTATATATATATATTTATTAATATATATATATTATTATTATATATATATTAATATATATAATATCAAAAGGCGCCCCCCTGGATATAATCCGTATACCTAATAAATAATTGTATAGTGATTACAATTTACTTTCAACTCAATAAACACATAAATTAATATTAAATATATTATAATAGATATATATTAAATATATTATAATATATATAATATACTATATATATTATAATAATATAATATAGTAGAGCTGAGGAGAAGAGGAGAGAAGAGAGAGATGAGCTATTTTTATAAGTTGAATCAATCAGTAAAAAATGTAGTGGCTTCACTTGAAAATAAATATATATTTATTAAATCACCCTTTTATATAATATTGAACTTAATTCTTTATTTATATATACAATTTTTAATAAAACGCATAAAAAGGCTATATAATATTAACATTTGACATTTTTTATATAATTATAATTATAATATATATAAACATATTTGTGTTTAAATAAAAAATATTAATTAAAGTTTTTAAGTTGGCATAATATAAAATAACATTTATTTCATAATAAACTTAATAAATATGTGAAGTCTCCAAAATAATTTAATGTTAAAATAAAAAGAGTTTCTATTTTAGCTCAAATATTTTCCTTTAATTCTACTTTTTCCCTCCAAAACGAACAAGGTTTGGCGGATATTATTGAAAAAGACTAATATTAACCAGCTGGAAAACGATTTTAATAACTCTAAATAATCTATATTTATTATATTAATTGATATAATTTTAATGACAATATATTAATATATAAGTTACATGATTAAATAAATTAATATTTTAGAATAATAAGATACGTGATTATCCAATATTGTTTCATATTCCCGTAGAATGCCTAGTAGTTTTCGATTTTTTTGAATGCGGAGCGTAGATAATAGTTATATAAATCAACAAATTCGCGATAAATATTATAGAATGAGTGTTTAAGCGGGAAATTTTTTACTAATTTAGATTATGAAAATGTTTCAGCTTAAAATCTTCTCTATTCAATGTTTTCAAAAACTTACATTAATAATAGAATTAAAATATTAAATAAGATGAATCTAAAAGTAGTTAAAATAAATATACTAAATCTAATGAGAATAAATAAATAAATTCTCTTTATGGTCGTTTTACCTAAAAACCCAACAAAAAGATAATATAATAATTATAATATTAAATAATATATTAATAATTTTAATAATTATAAATAATATATAAAAGAAAGTTCGTTCTTCCAAAAAAGAGTCAGAAAACTATACTATACTCAAAATAATGAAAAAAAATCATACTTAATCAGAAGAACCAGTGAAGAACACCCTATGCCTCATTAAATCCATGTTACCCAAAGTAGCTACTACTGTTAGAAAACGTATTCTTTCAAATATAATACCCACCACCACTACTTATTTCATAATAATATTAATCTAATTATGTTTAAAATTATAATAGGTTTATGCTATAATTAATAGTTTATATTTAATTTTATATTACATATATATATAGAATTAATTATATATATATTAATATATATTAATATATATATTAATATTATATTAATTAATTATATATATTATATATATATACAGAATAACATATTTTATCTAATGTTTTTAAATATCTTTATAATATTTATTATTTATATATATATATATATTAATAATTTAATAATATATATAATTATATTAATATATATATATATATTAATATAATATACTTATATTATTATATTAAATACATTATATATAATATATATATAATAAATATATATATAATTATATATATATATATATATATATTATAATATAATAATTATATTAATATATATTATATAATTAATATTAATTATATAATATAATATATATATATATAATATATAATTATATAATATATATATAGAAATATATATATATATATATATACCATTTATATAACTATATTATATTTATATATAATATAATTATATATATATATATATATTAATATTATATAATAATATATAATTATATATATATTATACCTCACCCAAAAAGTGATTATAAATATTGGAGGAGGACGCTTGTGGTATTGACATTAAGTCTTTATTTGACACCTCCACAACTCTCTTCCCAAAAGGATCACTCCACCCAATTTGGGAAAGGTTATATAATATTATAATGCATTAAAAAAATTAAATAATCTATCATTTAGGTTTCAATAAAACTCACGTAATAAGTATATTTTGAAGGCTACCTTCAGGTATAGAATAGTTTGTAGTTACTTTATACCTTATCCGTCGTAATAATAGAATATATAAATATATATACCATTTTGACTAAACAGTACTCCACTTTACACTACAAACTCCCTCAAAATATACTTACACTTGTTGTAAATAAGGGTACTAATTTAGCATAAGAATTATTTCATGTAGTCAGAACTTATCTTGACTCAAGTATATGTAGAAAAACTTTTACATTAATCATTCTACACATAAAATCACCTATAGTATGTGAATCTTATTATCTGATTACTCACAATAGACTGTTTATTGTTCTTTATTTTGAATAATCTTCGATCATTGGACATAAGTATGGTCTTACAATTCATGAACCAAAGAATCATTTCTTACGTCTGAGATGTATACACGGCAAAATATAAATAGTTCAAATGAATATTTTACAGCATTAGATTACCGGCTAACAAGTTATGGTAATTGACCGTATCTTTATTTGATGTTATCTATTTTAGCTTTTTTATAGGCTGGAAAATATTATTTTT
>JABUQX010064012.1:0-45389 GCA_015478945.1 Trachelipus rathkii
ACACCACACCCCCACACCAAGGCCGCAATACTATCATCCGAGAATTGTAAAGATTTCAGCTTCAGTTCGATGCTTAGTCGACTCTTGTGGTTCGCAGAGGTCCTACCTTTCTAAAAGAGATGCATGGACTAACTCATCATATAATTACTCGTAGCAGAATGGCCAACAGTACAGAAAAAAAGGACTATTCATATACTAAAAAACTATTTATACTGAAAACATTCATAAAATATTTGAAAGAGGACTGTTCTTCTGATGTAAATATATATCTAATGTAAGTAAAATTAAGCATAGTACTAATTGTTAACCTATACTTCCTACTTATTGTTTGTTGATGAGGATCGCTTCAAGTATTTCCAGTTACGATATTATTCACACATTTACCATCTGCTTTAGTTCACAGTTCACGTATACTAATAAAATTAAAATCTTAAATAATTTATTTTAGGCAGATATATTTCTGACGCGTATATAAGTAGTTCTAATAATCTCATTTTATTCGATTTGGTGATGTGCCTATATATTGGCCAATTGATCTTTGATAAAATTAGTAAGTAATCCTATAACAAACATTTCCTGATTCATAAAATAATGATTTTCAATTGTTAGTACTGGTATTGAGTTAAGATTCTAGTAACTTATATTGATTAAGTAACGTAATGGTCCTATTTCTTAATTATTTCATTGAAATATTTACTAACCATAATTACAGCATCTTCAGTCGAGCTGATATACAGAGCACTCATATCATGTCATATCATCTAAATTAATTACGTCGCTATTTACAAGTAACTTATAATCATAAGTCATAATATCAATATAAATTAACAAAAGTACCAGCATATGATCTTGATAATTTTACTTAAGCAGGTTTATTCCCATTACTACATTATCATTGTTTCAAAGCTTTTAAAACCTGTTATCTATTCTATTATTTTTAATTTACTTTAAGCACAATACTAACGTAATTCTATCTGAGGTTTTCGAGCAATCTGTGATTAAGAAAACATTAACTGCTTCATAATATTTAAGAGTCTATTACCTATACAGGTTAATCATATTATAGAAGGTATGAATATAATTAAATTAAGACCCAGAACATGAGTATGACTATGAAACTAGACTTGAAAATTTTCCAGCATAAATAGGTTGAGTAAGATGTTTAATAAAAAGACGGAAAAACTATCCAAAAATATATGATATCTTCCATGGAATTGTTAAGATATAAACTTTCCTTGTGTAACACATTTATACACAAACAGACAAAAGATTCTATAGATAGTCATAATCTGCACCGACTAAAAATATTGGAAAGTCTTATGAGTCATTCATTTATCCCCAACAATGAAGGCCTATGATGAATTTAAAGTCTTTTAACAGCTAACAATTAGCTGATGGTATTTTATTAAAGAGTTCAGTGTATCTCCTCTGAGTATAGAAAATCTATTATTTTGGGGTTCCTCACAGACTTGTATCAAACTGATGAATCAAGTAATACACAGGTCTGTGTTCTCTGTTCGTATTCAACTGTCATCTCATTAATTAACTAAATTCTTATTACCAATACTCTCTTAAAATGAGTGCACACGCCCTATATTACTGTGGTAAACCAGATCTTATGTCCTCGTTCTATGTTGTGAGTATTCATTTTAAAATTCTCGTGTTTAACAGATCTATAACAATCAGTTTTGTCCATGTTTTAGCTGGACATTAATAAAACAAGCACTTCCACTTCAAGATTCTGTTTCAATATAGTATATATTCTATTAAAATTATACTCTATCGAACGACGCGCTACATCGAGCATTTTTGCACTTTTTTTTTACATATTGGTATTAAAAGTAATTCAGGTCAATATAAGGCTTAATCGATGGGACGTTGCCACAGGGGTTTCACAAAGTGATCACCATAATGTGATAATGCATTGGTTGTCTTCAGCATGCGCTCGGTGTTACTGCGTTATGACATCGTCAAATAAGATATGCAACTTTAAGAACGAGCAACGGTCACTGACCTTGTTCACGTATGTCTTGAATGAGATATAGGAATAGAGGGTGGGATGATAGTAACGTCAGATTCCTGATATTATATAAGTAAGCCCTATTTAGTTTTGAGTTATATTATTGCCTAATTATCCTGAAGTCCGCGAGAGGTGGCATGAGCTAAGCCTATACTATTTGAGAACAGACATATTACTTTGAGGACAATGACTGAAGGACAGAAGCGGAATATTGGAGAGATGGTGGTTTCCATTCTAGAAGTTGGGACTTGGAGCTGAGATTAGCATAAGAAAACGAACTTATATTGAAAAAAACGTTACTGGAGAGTTTATGGAGAAGAGAAAGGTGCGCGTAGAGAAAAGAGGGTTTTTGCGATAACATTCTAGGAATAACGAGGAGGATGAGAGATATGTAGTGTTTTGTTCTTTGGATTTAATTCTTTTGTAGATGATCCTCTTACATAAGAGTTATGGGAAGGTCCTCAAAACTGGGCATGGGCGACCCCGAACAGACAATCTCTAGGCACTAAACGTTATGTTAACATTCAAAGTACAGAGTGCTTGGGTATACTGGGCGACAAAGCAGAACAGCTAGTGATTCATGTGATCATGAACATTACTGTGGTGCGCGCGAGATTTTTGTTGATTGGTTGATTCGGTTTCTCATGAATATCCTCTTGTCTATAAGACCGAGTGAACTCTTCAACGATGGCTCATGCTTACTGATTATTAGGAAACCTTATATCACGTTGAGCGAGAGCTCCGTAGGCGGTCGTCTCGTATAATAGCATTAGGAGTAGTATGTAGTTAATATATGGTCTCCTTGCTGAGACTTGGGTGTGCGTTAGGTATGCCTCTGGATACTTTAACGGTACAAAACACATTCTTGTGATCTTCAGAATTGTATAGAGTAAAGGTGAACTCTTATAACATATTTATTAATCTGACAGTATCCTTGCAATCAACGCCTGATAGTTCTTCTCACCTTCAGCTTCCTCAGAGAGCGTGGCTGTTATGTCGCGAAATCATTCCTACCCATATTGGTATAAGAAGATGGATAATTCTCATTAGAGTTAATGGTTTATTTGTTATTTATAGTATAGGTCATTAATTATATAATATATATTAATAATTACTAATAAAATTGACTCATTTAATATATATACCTCAATAGCCTAAGAGGTGTAGCCTATCCTCTCAAATATACTATTTAAGGGCTTATGCCCTCCTTTATCAGGAGTTATTGATTTATGAATACTGTGTTTGCTTTATTTTTTATCAAGTTTAAATATATCATAATCATAAATAGTTTTGGACCCTTGACAGTTTTTTATGAATCTAATATTCTCTAAGATATTAAAATAAACTAATAAATTGTGTACTTTGTAGATGCTCAGATATAGGTTAGTTCTCTTTATTTATCATTTTTCGTGATGGCGGCGTGGTATATCAGGAAGAACGCATTTAATTATCACACTCCAATAATATTGGTCACTGTAAAATATTATATTAACATTAAAATACGACTTCGTTCCAAATGAAATTTGGCATCCTGCAAACTCTTGTTAATATTACCCTTGAGAACAAAGAGTTTATAATTGGTCTATACTTGAATTACTTTATGCTTATATAAAATATTACACTGCTGAAAACCCAGCCAGATCTGAATTAAACCTTCTAGAGGTGATTTAAACAACTTTACTACTTTTCTTTCAAAATTATCAATAATGGCTTAAAAAAAATAGAGTCCTTCTATTTGGATCTTTCCTAGAATGTCAAAATCTCAATGGCCTTATTATGTTAAAATCTCATAAAATTGTCTAATACATAGTCTGAGGCCAAATATAATAGGAAAACTATATGTACTATATAATTATAGTACATCACATCTTGTGGTTGTTACTTTCTATATATTATATATCTATAACTATATTATATTATATATGGTAATTGTATTTCTATATTTCAGGTTTGGGGGAATTTTTTGGAAAAAAACTTTGGAGAAAAAAAGATATAATCTTGACCTCTGACCATCTTGTGGAAATTTTTGCATTTGATTACCATTGGATTTTTTGACAGATCGTTTGACTCAACGCCCCGAATATTTTTTAAACCCAAACTTTTTTTTATATTTAGTTAAGTATTATTTTAACCCTAAGCCCTATATTGAGTTTCCAAAATCTTAAAATAGGCTTATAGTCTATGACACAGACATTTATATAACCTTGTGAGCGCGCACACCACAATAGAAGTAATAAGATGCATTAATTCAAAGTGTAGACTAATTATATGAGACTTTAGTATAAAAGAAAGTCATATATTCTTCACAAAAATAATTAATAGTGAGTCAAACCATTTATTTTCTAATATTATGCAACAGAGTATTGACACACGAGTTAAAGGTATGTACCAGATTTCCTTTATTATACTTAAAACAAAAGCCCATAAACTCTATGTGTTCTTGATCAAAGAATAAATTAACGATCACCTAAAATACATCGTGAACTAATAGTTAAATTATAACATAAAATATAGAGAAAAAAGGCAAATATAATTCACATACATGACCAAACAATCACATAATCCAAGAGTGGATTTGTATAATGCTACACACACACACGTGCACACATAGCAATAAGAAATTCAAATTCTAAATTTTATCCGGATTGTGTATAAATTGACAGAGGAATCGTCTAAGATGAAATTAAAGGCTAAGAGTTCAACCTTAGTAGAGGGTAATATAGTAATTGTGCTCCTGAAATTAGATAAATGATGATGTTGTATATAAAATCATTATCACGTCAATCATATAACACAATTCTTTTATTACTTTTCGGCAACGGATCATGCTAATCTCATCTAAATTAATAAATAGAGAGACTTGCATTCAAGATGTCAATCACTTGAGAGGTAAGTTCAAACTACACTTCAATATCATAAAATTAATCAAATCAAAGAGTCCTCTATGGCTTCTGGATAATTAGCATTAAGGTCAACCTAAGGACATGGATCTAGTAAGAAAATTAGTTTGTTCAGACTGTATAGTATGTTTTTTTATGTTCATTATAATATTATTGGTGAGACAGTACAACACCCTATGTATATTATTTAGCTCTACAGCATAACACATAACTATCTCCTCTTAGTAATGATGTCTAGGTTATCTGGTGGCGCTGCCTTATATAGTAGCATACTTAGTGACGTAGACTTTACAATAACCCCCATTTCTAGTGTAATAGATAATGTAATCATAATAGAGTAAATTACTCATATAATAAAAATCTGTATATTCTATTAATTTTTACACACTAATGCATTATAACCATACGCAGAGCTACTTCATGTTGATAGGCCTTCCAGATATGTATTACAATCAAATGATATCACCTTATTTAATCAATTTCAAATTTCCTAGACGTATCACATACTTAATTCATATGGTCAATAATTCCAATCCAATTATATTTCGTACTTCCCAGTATAATCGCTAGGAAATTAATCAAAATCAATGTAGTGGATTCAATTAATAACTAATGTTAGAAATCTTATGTCTTTCAAATATTATAGTCTTCATCTTTCTCACAGAAACATTATGCTGTTATTTTCAATAACGATCATAATCATTTTACATAGTATTTACCCAGTCTATTCCAGTTGCCACGCATGTGAAAGGTATAACGCAGTTTTTGGTGAAAGAGATGATTACGTATACAGTTTAATAAGGGTATGGTTCTCGCTCTATATTATTTATTGGTTCATTTTAACAAATTTATTTACAATGGGTAACTTTTCAATCTGTTTAAAAAACAAGTTATTAGTTTCAACTATATATATCCACCAATTTGTATATCAATTTCAAATGACTTCATGTTAACCTATAGGTCATCAGATATATAATGTATTTGGTATTCAGTTATTTCTGCTTACTAATAAAATCTCTACCTTATTTAGAGACCTTAGATGGGCAATTCAATACCTCATAAATTCAATACTTATGTATAGTTTTAACTTAACTACCCCATATTGAGAAAAAACTTACCTCCCTCTACATACATAGACTTATATCGCATATAACCTTCTACTACTATACCCTGCCCCCTTTCAAAGGTAAAAAGGAAAAAAAAGGGTTATTTCTTAATATTTTTTAAATGGAAATATCACGGTAAAAAAATAAATACATACTCCCCTTTTACTACTTTATTTTTTCCCCCCCAGGGGACATCTAATAATTTATACAAAATATATAGGCCATGATTATTTACTTTAAATCTATTAAAAATTTGCGCAGACAAGTAAAGAAATTACTCTCTATTCAATTACAGTAAGTGGACCATACCTAGAGATAAAGAATAATTGGAGATATTAAGTTCTGATATATCACACACTACTAACAAACCTAGACCTATAATCTTCTGTGCTTATTTGGAAGTATTAGATGTATCTAAAGTATAAAGTCATTGAATATTGGTTTGATTATATAAGACGATAAATAAGATCAGTGAGTGTTTATTAAATAAAGGGAGATTGGTCTTATATACACTATATGTCACATAATTTCTATTTAGTCAAACTCTTACCCCATTGGTAGTTTATCTATTACCTCTGCACATTCTTACGTAATTCTCCAGTGGTAAAAGACACTGATACTTAATTGCTTGAGTACGACTATATTATCGTCAAGGGCAGTATGATCTTACTACCTTAAATTCAGATGAGTCATATTCATGGTAAATTACAAATAATGAAAATATCAGATCAAGTTGATCAATCAATATTACTTCAATTTATACTATTCAGTATTAAATTACAATAGTAATATGTGATATGTCTATTAAGTAGATGTACAATCTCTTTCAACAACTTCAGTGTTAATATAAAAATTATACACACTCAACTTGACTTCTAGCATATAATAAATCAAGATTATCAAATAACTGCTCTACGTAACTTTCAATTCCAAGTCAAGAAAGACTAATTAATCTTAGATACAGGTACATGCTGTCTAAATAGTTGTCAAAGAGATTATCCTTATCCGTCGATGGATAATTTTAATTTGATTAATTGTATAAATTAATAAACTTATTAAAAATTCTTATTTAATTGCAATATAGTGATTTTTTCATGGCCAACATTGACTTCGGGGCAGGTATATAATAGGGAAATACTATATATATTTATGACCTTCACATATCATTATCTCATTATTCTTTTCTTCTTAATTCATTTTAGTATCTTTAATTTCTTTAGGAAATGTTAAAAGTATTAATTTATTTATTTTATAAGAGTAATACATTATAATAAAATACTATTCAAGCTAATATAGCTATATTCAGTATTTAACGTTATTTGGGTGGCAATTTAAATATTTAATTTGAGTCGGTATAACCTATGGGGAATCATAAATTCTACGCAGAATTTTCTACTAAATAAAATTAATCAACACCAAAGCTTCACTAATATCTTAATTTTCAAAAGTCTGCGGTCTTATTTAGTCGTTAAGTTTTATAAGTGTAATAAGTATCTAAAATCAACGTTAATTAATCTAACAATGTTAAGATATAAAAAGTGGATATAGAGTCAAATCTTTCTTATCATTTTCTTATTTCTATACAATAACATATATTCACTATCAATCTTTACTATCTCTATTCTCTCTTACCTTTACTCTAACCAATCCAAATTTACACCATAGACTAATACTTAAAATGGCTAATCGTTATATCAGTATTAAGATAGATTAACTAAAAACAAAATGGTCCAGAGTAATATCTACTGGACTATCTTAGTATCTTCATTGCAATAGAGCAAAAAAATAGTGTTATTGAAATACTACAAATATTCTGTCATAAAAAGCTATAAAAAGAATCTCTCAATTGTAAACTTATATTATAATATCTATTCACGTTTTTTAAACCTTATAATAGGCAATACTAATACACATTTTTATATCCTTTGTGGTTAATTAGGGTTAATGTTTTATAAGGCCAGAATAGAGTTAATTATTATTTTCTCATAATATCATATATATAAAATTTATATTTAACATTATCTATTTATAAATTTAACTCCAATAAATTAATTTATCTAAAAAAAAAAATATTTCAAATATTTGTTAATTAAACCAAGATCTAGTTCCTCCTTACTCTATACTCCTGGACAGTAAACACTTGAATAAGGTATTGCTATATCACCATCACTTGTAGTATTTAAATCAAAGCTATGATTTTGAGAGTTGTTAACAACTAATAAATATAATTTTTTTCTCCATTCATTAGAATCTCCACCTCATACATAGCACAAAGCAATTAGCTAAAGCATACATTATAAATAAATACTTATAAGAGGCACAGGATTTAAATAACACAAAAATTCACATGCTAGAAGCCTTTCAAAGTTAATATAATCTATGAGAAATACTATTTCATTTCTAAAGGCCAAAATATAGCTGCCATAGAATGACTATACGAGTAAAATTATTCTAAAGAGTATATAAACTCATATATTACCTAGCAGGTATACAATAATAGCTACCTATTCGAAGAAAATATATTACCAGGTAGAGTCTATAATCTATAGTCATATCAGTAATTTTCAATTTTATTCCACAACCCTTTTCCACGTCATTTTACCTCGCTTGAGCACGTTTAGGATAAACCATACTTTAAGATAAGGAATTATTAAATCACTTATGACTTTGTCTTGACCTTAGTTAATATAGGTCCGATTACGAGCATTGCGAATTTGAGAATTATGGCTCTCTTAACAGAGATAAATTTTTTAAATACTTCAAGTTTTTGCAAACAAGAGGATAGCGAGAATATCCTTTGTCGCTGTTAAGCATTATAATTTTTTACATGGGTCTTTGCCGAGATACAATTAGGAGAAAAACTAAACCATTTTAAAACATATTATGTGATTTTATCTAGAAATATCTTCAACTAATATTTATACTTAGTCTGTAAAAACAAATACCGAGAGCTGATCAGCAAACTTTTTTAAAGAGGAGGAAACTACGAGTTACTACTCAGATGTTAAATTCAAAGTATTAAATTCTAATTTATAAAGTCTCTTAGTGGAGATCCAAAAAATATTGTGAACTGCAGTAACAGTTATTGATGATAAGAAGTAAGTACTAAATATGGATATCTTATATATCACATTAGACTGTCTCTCAAATAGAACTTTATCTTAATGAAAGTTACCTTAGCAATTAGAAATGACACCATATTTCTATAGTGTCCAAGAAATACGTATACGTTTATACGCTCGCTTTTGTAAAAAAGGAAAGCATGTATACTTATCTGTGATCTGAGACTGTCTCAATGTAATAATCATAAACAAATTATTTGAGCACGTTTCTTTATTCGTTACATATATGGTATATACCATAAATATTGCTAGAGATGAATCGGAACAAAATTGAGATGGTCACGAATTCATGCGCGAGGGTGTAGTTTTTGTTAAGAAAATTATTGCGTCTTAGGAGAAACATGATTTACGTTCATAATAATAGTAATTTATTATCTGGAATGACAAGAAAGTGAACGGACAAGCCACTACTCTGATATATATATGAAAGCTAATTATTAATAGTAAAATTTACTCCATTTTCATTTTAAATTAATTGTACTATGATATATCTTTATTTTAAATATCTATATATTCTTAGCTTATAGCTCATATAACGATCTCCGGAATAAAAAGAGTTAATGTCTACCTAAATCTTATAATAAATCAGTTAGTTTAATGTGAGAAGATGAATGGTTGAGTATTGAAAGTGTTATAAATTAGAACAAAAAGGAAAAATTCAACTCATAGACCGTATATATTCCATTTATTGTAAATGTGGCTTCTGTTTACTCTTTTAGATAAAATACAGTAAGAGCTATAGGGCGATCACCTTGGATCTTCCCAAAAATATTCATTTAATTCAAATACTTTTAAGTGTTAAATAAGACTTACTTTAAAACCGTAATATTAATAATAATATGCATCAAAGACTTTTCTTCAGTTTGGTTTAAAACTGACTAATATCATATAGCAATCTGCTCTGCGTGACTCTTAATTTTTAAGTGCCTCGTTTTTAAGTTTAAAAGAACATCAACCTTTGGCTAATTATAGCCATAAAATAATTATTTTTTATCAAGAAAAGTCTCACAATTAAACTGTTGACCAGATTAACATTAAGAAATAAATCTCTATAAAATCTTGTAAGACAACATAATATTACAAAAGACCAAGTTCACAATCATATAAAATACGTATATATAATCTAAACAATAGTAAGGTTTATACAGGATCATAAAAATTATATCTAATAAATATAGTATATTATATTAATTATAATTATATATATATCTATAAATATAATATATATATTATTTTAATTTATCTAATTTATGTACAATATTAATAATATATATATATAATAATATTATACTTAATAATAATCTTACTTTATATTATATATATATATTTAATATATATATAATAATATCTATATATTAAATATATACTATATATTATATATATATATATAATACTTTATAAATATTTATATATATATAATATATAATATAATAAGATATAATATACTATATTAATCATAGGGATAATAAATATTTAATATATAAATATAATGATAACTTATTAAGTCATAGTGAGTAATACTGTAGACAGCGACCAACACATTTTGACAGGTGATCACCCTAATATATCATATATATATGCAAGAAAAATTATTTCTTTATTAAATGCTAATAAAATAATTTGTCCTAAAGTGTTATATCATTGGTAAATGTCTAAGTTAAGTGAATAATATTTTTTATACATTAGATAAAATTCTCAATCCCTATAAGTGAGTTGAGACATAGATAGTGGGTGAGTATATTGATGCCAGAAGCTTTTGCCACTAAACAATGTGCTCCATAATAGGAAAAGAGCGACTAAACTATAATCTAACTTGGATCCTCCTGACTTGAGAAATTTTTTTCCGTTGAATCTTTAAAGATATTTAGGATTCCACCGATTGTTCACGATAATCAATGTATGCAGGCTACTAAATGATCTAACAGTATTTATCCTATACTATCTTGTTGATCATTGCTCTGTTATTCAAATCTGTGTTAAGTCTTTCTTTGTATTTGGTCAAGGGAATTTTTAGGATAGAGAGACAACACATGTACATGATTAACATACTCAATTGTTTTGCAGCGTTCTCTTTGCCTCGCTCTCAAAAGCGGTGGTTTTTCCAAAACTTTATACTTCCTTGCTATTGTCCGATATACATAAAATTAATAGTGTATTTATCCATAAATTAGTCTACAATATAATAATGTCATTTTTACATCAAAGTATACCACCCTTCGGTATTCATTAAGATTGTAAAGGTAAATTACCATATTAAACTAGGCCATATAATCATTTATCATAAATTAACGTAGTTTTATGTTTTATTGTTATTTGTTATACTCTATCGCATTTGAATACAACAGTTTCAGCGCAAACATATGTATTTATAAAAGTGTCGCGAGGACATTCGTGAGTTGAGCATATCTTGTCGGGGTAGAGGTGTCAATTCACGCCTACCCATCAATGTTGGAGTAGGCTAATCATACATTCAATCAGGTCTGACAAAGATTGTATTTTTAGGTTGATCAGAACACTCACACTGGCAATTATGATTATTCTTTATACTGCTCTTTAGAGAGGGGTGTTGACCATGTAGTAATAGTAACAAAGACTCAAAAAAAAAAAGATTCCATTATACTATTGAATCACACCATGATTACTAAATGTCGAAGAGGTGAGGAGGAGGGTCAATTGTAATGTCAGGTTGACGAAAGTCATAAATGAAAAATGACACATTCCAAATACAATTCAACGTTTCAAGTTACCATTTTGTATCATAACTTAAGATTCAAATCATTATATCAGCTGATAATGAAGACTCGTAAGACAGGGAAAATCAAGATACAGAGTTTATATCTGTTTTATAATTAAATTTTATAGTATATCTATAATTAAGTCGATTAGGATTTAATGCCACTAGCAATGGATATAAATAAATTTATCTGATTTATGAAATCATTTATTTATCTACCATAAGGCAAAGTATATTAGCCAGAAAACCTATACTTTACATACTAAAAATTAAATGTAATAGTGTTAAGCATAGAAGGTGAGTGTTACCTATAATATCCCGATTTTTTTTTTTTATCAGATAATATACAACAGGATATATATTTCTCTATAAAAAATACTCTAATAAGTTAAGTAAAGAATAATGAAAATCTATCTCTCTCTTTTAGAGGATAAATCAAAAATTTACATAAAAGCCTCTATCAAAAAGTATTTAAATAATCTACCATAGACTTTCATTTTTTGATCCATCAAGGTTAGGTTCTAATTTAAGGCCCTCTAGTTCAGGTTATGTATAGTTAGGTATTATGTTAGGCCTATATCCCCGGGCTATCAAGAGAAAATCTTATTTGTTGGAAAGAAACTAAATCTCTATTCATATTACCGCCAGGACTCATGGCAATGGGCTGAGGATATTGTAGCTTATCACCACACAATGCAGGCTCCACTAATTTTTATTGGCATTTTTTATATTTATTTATACATGTATAATAGGCCATTAATCGAGGAAAATTAATTTATTTATATCAAAGAGGTTTACTGAAAATAATTTTATCTAGCACAACCCTATATATAAGCCATCAAGGCCTAAACATTAATGTGGGTATTCACTAAATATATAATCATTTTTGTGTCCATTTACTATTATAGCTGTTACTCACTTCTTTATATTATAGAAGTAGGGGGTCTATGGCTTAACACCTTCTCTCCTCCTGCTGATTTCTCTCTAAACTTTCTATCCGTTTTTTCTCTTTCTTAAAGTCAACACATCGTTCTATATGAGCATTCTCTTTACATAACTTTTACGCATCGGTGTATATCTTTTTTCTCTCCACATAAGTAGTCGATAATTTTCTAATTTCATTATTCTCTTCATCCTTATTATCTTTTTTCTAGCAGTTAGCCGTACATTCCTGTGATTTCTTTACAAAATCCAGGGGACATCCATCTCCCACCCTCTCCTTGCACTATTCTATCTTCCACTTCTCCTCTGTCTCCATTAACTTGGTTTATCGGTCAAACAAAAATGCTGAAATGCGATGGTGGTTCGCAATAATTTCATACCAACGTGAAATATTGTTCAGCTCAGGGTTAATATTAGGCTACAGGTGATGGCAAAATCCGGGACAACGGCCCACTATTGGGGCTTAATATATCCATACCAATATCAATCTTATGTAATATATAATTACTATAACTAATGCGCCGTTTCTCGATAATCAATATAATAATAATCTGAGTATAAGTATGCGATATAAAATCTATAAATCTCATATATTGGTCTTAAGTACTCTAAAGACAGAGCACACATACGTCTACTATATCTTATAAAAACTTACTATATTAATTATATCTATAACAGTACTTAATACCTAATAACTAGGCTAGAAATCAGGATAATAACATTATAGTACTTAAGGAATGCTGGTCTATAATTTCTAGTAGCTGGAAATTATATTTATAATCATATATAAGATATAAATAAATCTTATAAAAAATATCATATTAGTACTAAAAAAACTTATATTCATAATATTTCACTTGACCTAGCTATGGCTTTAGATAATTATTATTAGATACCTGGTAAAAATTATAGTTTGGACAATACTGATAAATAAAAATAAAATTTTAATTTCACAAATAATATTATTAATGTTAATAATTATATAAAGAGTAATACGTAGTATGTTACAGCCTATTCTTTAATGAGATCATTTTATATACTTGTCATTACTCACTTCTTTACGTTTATATATATAAATAAATAGACTTTCCTATTAATATATCATATATACACTTAATTTAATTATTTATTTTCTCTTTTTTAGTTTAATTTTAACTTTAATACTAGAATTACCTTCTATAAAGGGTATTATACTATACACCGCATCATATATATCATATCTATATTCTATCCCGAATGGCAGGAAGTCGAGGAGTCTCTTACGGTATCCCTTCCGGGGACGACTAACAAGGGTAAAGGACTAAATTAGCCACCCTCCGGGAAGGTCTCCAGAAACACACCGCTCTTTAATAGTATTCTGGGGGTGTCTCTCGCAAGGGGTTTCCTTACATCACCGCCCCTAACTACTCCTTATAGGCGTAATTCACAATATGAAATCTGTTAACCCCTTGTTTAGTTTACACGTTCGGACTTGATTGAGAGCCCCTCATCCTAAATGTTTATATATCTACAAAATAATTAAATTTTAACAAATTTAATCAAAATATATAAAGACATTAATGCTATGAATCCCCCTGCCTGAGCTTGAGCTCCCTCCCTAACTAACCATAAAATATTGCGCATCATTAATTTTTTTTTTTAGAACACATCTTTTCCTAATCTAAAATATTATTTTACTAAGGATTCCAAAAATGGTATTACCTTTTTATCCCTTATATTCATATCATAAAGCTATTTAAGTAGTTATTTAAAGATATCATAATAATTTAATATTATTATATTATTTTTTATTTTTTATTATCATATCCCATTTTTGGCACAGCTACTTAAAATCAAATTTAATAGCTTAGGATTTACAAAACAATATAGTTTAAATAATTCTATTGGTCAAAAAAATATATATAATAAATTTATTAAGTTATTCATTTAATTGAGATAGCTTTCATTAATGTGATTAATGTTGCTCTTTTCTATAGTAGGCTATTGCCTATTAATTGAGAAATTAATTCAAAATTAGATAGTATTAGTAAATATTTATATTAATTAATACTAATATTATATAATATTAACATTAATAATATACATAATATAAATATTAATTATAGATAATGTATTGTATTTTATATAAATATATTAGAAATCATATATATATATTAATTAAATATATAATTATAAATATATTAATCTATATTATATACTATATATACTATATATATAAATAAATATATTATAATATATTATTATATAGTATAGGTGAATGTGTAATATTAGAGTTTTTTATAGTAAAAAACCAATATCTAGATCGTTATATAATCACATTGGTATTTAATAACTACAAAAAACAATGGTTAAATCCCATAAAAATAATAAAAAACCATGTATATATATATAAATATTATTAATAACATATGATTTATTAATATAGATTTTAATCTTATTTATCAGCTAATATAAGTATTCATGTTGATCATAACATGGTATTTTTCACAATATTTTCAATCAAAAGGTAGCCTGTTAAAGGCAATAAAAATTTTCTACATCGAATTTTATATTTATTGTGAGAATTAAAATATTAATATATTAAATATATATATATATATCTATATATACTATAACTATTATTATAATATTTATAATTATATATATATAATATATTATACTATAATATTATATCTATAATATATATATAATATTTATATTTTGTTATTTATCATGTATACACTACCTATATGGGAAAGAAAAAGAAAAATATATTCATAGTTGTAAATATTAATATTATATTAATAATATTAATATATATTAATATAATATATAATAGACGTTACGGTGACGCGGGTGTAATCCGAGTAGCCCGGACCTCCTTTTAGACTAGAGTCGGGTGTAAAATCGGATCCACTCTAATCATAAAATAAAAAATAATTATAAATTAAAAAAAAAACAAAAATTTCGACTTATATCATTATATTTAAATATTGACTCACTGTGGTAGTACTACAAAGTTTATTTAGATCATATTTCATTTTATTGTTTAGTATATAGTTTGTTTTGTATTTTAAAAAATCAATATATCGATATTTCCTTTACAAAATTCTCCTTCAATAGAACTTCACTTTTGAAATAAATGTTAGTAACGATAATAATATAATTATCTAAATGAATTAAAAAAGAAGGTATCCAAGCCATCGATTTTATTATTTATTTTTCAACGGGTGAATAACGTAAAAGAGTAATATTAATAAACTCTAAGTTTATTTTAATAAAGAAAAGACTTTAGTTTAGTTTATCGATAAAGTATTACTGGCAATACAAGTACGCGTCAGCCTAACTTAAGGTCGCGATTTTTAATCACCACCGCGCCTGAATCAAATATATCTGATTGGGAGGGTGTCTCAGTGTCACTCATTTACTTGTATTCTTGGAGCTATTTTACTTGGTAAGCTTAATTGACAATTTTTTTTATAAAATTTATATTTCTTTATTTTCAGGTTATAATACTACACTTCAAGTTACTTATATTTATAATACTTGCCATAAAATATTCATATTTTAATATAAATTGAATAAATTTATTAATAAATAAACATCTAATTAAACTGTAGTATTGTCATATACAAAAGTGTCATAAAATAATTACTTTTGGGTCGGTTAAGTCGGTGGTTGATACTCGGAATAAAGAACATACTTTTATTTAATATATTTATGATATATTTTATATATTATATTTATATATTATTATGATCATATTTGTTCTTACTTAGTGTATAATAATTTCTCAACTAATTCTTAATCGTTATATAAATATATAATTATATATATATTTTATATTATTTTCAATTACGAAAATGAAATATCCAATAAATCGAATTAATTTATTTGATATTATATTTAAAAATATATCAATTAAAAATGTATAAAAAATATGAAAAATAATTAATACTATAAAATAGACGAAATTTAAAAAAGTAATGGTCCGAGTCAGCCCCCTCATGGTGGTTACTACGCGCATACTCAAACTCAATACCTCACATCAGGTTCATGCACTAATATAAGCTGACTCGGCAGTTATTAACTAATAACTTTTAATAATAACTTCAACGAACTATAAATTAGAGCATCATTAGTATTAATTAATTTTTAATTTAGTGGGCTCAATATGCCCTAAATTATATAATTTGACAAGTAATTTTACATAAAAAAATAATAAATAATTTCCTAAAAAATGTGGCATTAGGTCAATAGGAGATAAAAGTCGGGATGATCCAAAGTTATACCTATAAAGTAGGTCCGACTGTGCGTTAACCTCCGAACCCCTTGATCTACGCTATAATTATTAATTATTCATATAATTATAATATCAAATAATACATATAATATATATTTATAATACATCTATATATATAATATATATATATATATCTAATATTTAATAATAATAATCATATATTAATTAATATATTAATATGATACTATAATATAATATATATATAATATATATATATATTATTTAAAATAATTAATTAAAATATATATATATAAATTCATAATATATAAATAATTACATATATTATATACAATTATAATATTTTTAAAAAACCATGAACATCGAAAACGACTCTGATGTAAATTCTATTTCTTACCATTGGAATCTCGCACCTTACATTTCCAAAAGTTTATAATAAACTCATATGTGGGAGTCGTTGAAGTGCAATTTATTGAGCAAATGTGGGAGCATGAGTATGCCTGCCAGTAGGGTTTTCCTTCTGATGCGTCAAATCATCTGTCCATCCTATTTTAAATCTAAAAGCTCAAACAAAAGTGTACATCTATTGTCCTATAAATCGGCAATTATTGGTCCATTATATTATATTTATTTTATGGGAATATTATAAATATATCATAAATATAATTTATATTGGAAGGTGATATTATTTTAATAAAATGTATAAATTCCTTGAAAGTTTGTTCAGATAGTAAGTTACTTATATATTATAATATAATCCCTCTTTTTTTATATCTTTTGATTTATTATAAAATCAGCAGTCAAAATAAAATATATTCATATTAATTATCTTATCCAACTTTATTATGTAAGTATAAAATTACAATTAAAAAGGAAAGACTCGAAACGAAATTTCCTATTGAAGGAAAAGAAGAAATTTTAAAATAATGACCAATTTCACTTTATAAGGAGGACGAATAAAACTGATTTGGCTGACTATACTAATGTATTAAAACCAATTAAAAAACCAATTACAAAAAAAAAGAAAATGAAAGAAAGCATTTTCAATAACTCTATATAAAAACCCCAAAAACTATTCGGTATTATAATTAATATTTAGTTTTATAATTTAAATAAAAATAAATTCAGAAGTTTTTATGTTTTTTATCTAAAAAAAACGGATTTATTTTTTCATGGCAACTATAAATTAAATATATATTATTAAACTATATATATAATAATAATATATATATATATATATATTATATTATATTAATTATATAATTAATATATTATATATATATTAATATAATATTATCTTTATTTATTATATTAATATAATATTTATAATATATATATTAATATAAATATATATATAAATCAATATAATATTATATAATAATATATAATATTTATATTTTAATATATAATATATATAAATAAAGCTATATACCTAATAATATTTCTGCAATTAATTCACAATTTATAGTTCTGTTTATTATAAAATTTTAAATTGTCGAATTTTCGTAAATATAATTTTTAAATAGAATATCAAATAATAAAATTCATATTAAAAAGAATAGTTTATGTTTAGCACTACATTTTTTGTGTTTATTTATAATTATACACACTAGAGGTTTTTCTTGCCAAATATAAAATATTTATTATTTGGCAAATTTCTAATTTGGTGGCAATACTCTTGCATATTCAGGACTTTGTTGCAATTTATAAATAACTTATCCAAATAAATTTATATATACTATATCAATAATTAATAATGTAAGAACGGCATGCAATGTGGTAAAACTTTACGAGAAAATTCCATAGATAATTTGTACAATATTCTTTTGTTCAACCTCTAATCTCGAACACTAAGCTACTCTATAGAACACAGCAGAAAACAAAATTGAAAGATTTTCTTTTATTGAAAGATATTACAAATAATATAATTGATCAGACATATTTTATTTTATGTTTGATTAAATATTAATTAAATCTCTTTAGATAAATTTTTTTGGACTCTGAAAAATGAAGCGCGGCCAGAATCTTTCATAAACCATATAGCCAAAAATTTTAACATTATACTGACTCCGACAATTATCTCCGAATGAATAATAAAAAAATAACATATTCTCATAATTTTTTTTTTTCATTTTTTATTTTTACTTAAGAAGAGAAAAAATTACACTTTTTTAAGAGTATTTACAAATATATGAGTAAACTTTATTTTAAATATAATTAATTCGTCTACACTATCTGATTACTTTGTAAAACTTTCCACATCTTATTGCCAGCTTCTACAGTTACAACATAGCCTATATAGCTATATTATAAAATTATAATCTTTAAGAACTTTAATTTTTTAATTCACTATGCCTAACAAGTTTTGCTGGTACTCACTAGTAAAACTTTTCAAAATTTTGAAGAGTTTCCCATGAACAACAGCAGATCTGTTTGGCATACTAAAACTTTAATTCAAAACAAAAATGTGTACCTTTCCCCAAATTATATTATGCTCTAAAAAATGTTTCAGCTGATTGTAATGAAGATATGAAAAAAAGTTTATTCTATTATGTCATTTTTATAATTAATGAGTTGTGCGTATTATACAGATATATTACATTATTTTTATGATTCGGTGTCATTCTCCAATATTTTAATTATCTATTTATGCGTTATAAGAAAATGATAGATTAATTAAAAACCTTACATTGACTATAATCAAATACACATTTTTTTATTTTTCAAATGGATGTTGTGTCCGAATAGTCCTTAAATAATTTAAGATCAGCTGTTCGCCTTCTGAGCTAATCCACAAACATTCGTCGCTCCTTCCAGTTGACCATTATTGAACATCATACAAACCACTTACATTTAGGTAGTGATACTATTATATAAAAATATTTAACAATGAAATAAATATATTATATAATGTAAATAAATTTATATTCGTACATGTAAGTAATCATGAAACATTTCTTCATAATAAAATATTTATTGATAAATATAAAATAAAAAGCTAAGAATTAAAGAGTAACTTGATTTCACTATATTGTTTGCAAAAAAAAAAGAAAAATATTCATTATTAAATTGTTTTTATTGGCATATTTAAATTCTGAGAAAATTGTATATACGATTATATAATATAGTAACACTATTATTATCTTATAATATATATATGTATATATAATTTTTCTGTGTATATATTTTGTAGATATATGTAATATAAGAAGGATTCACACATAATTTATAATATAATAATAAATATATATCTATTATATATATATATTATATATATATTATTATATTATATTATATATATATATAAATAATTTATTATATTATATATATATAATATATATATATTATTATATAATTTATTTATTTTTATATTATTATATAATTTATAAATTTTTTCGAATTGTATTATAAATATGAGAATATCAAAGATGTGCAAATTTGCTTTTATCAATCTTTTTCCTTTTTTTATAATTTTTTTTGTCTCTCTTTCTATCTTTCCCACCTTTAATCCATGTCATAATCATTTTGGTAACCCTTTATTATACAGGATACTTCTTTTCACCTGGGCCGGGGTGTCTTTATGACAATAAAAAAAATATCCCGGATGCTTTTCGGGCAAGACCCCGGGAAAGACCTCTATGAGAACCCTTATATAGGGGAATGATTCATTCTGCTATCCACCTTTGTACACATCAGAACCCAATTATATAATTATACCTCCCTAAAAAGACAGAAGCGAGAACAGGGGAGAAGACATAGAAATACAGAAAGAGACAGAGAGAAGATTTACTGGTAGGTGATAGAGATATATGAAGAATGGATGAGGTATAGGATGTTTTATAAGAGCATTATCATTTTAGAGCAAAGCTCGTGGGGTATGATAAAAATTGAGATAGACAGTTTTTTATAACTAACTTGCCGAAATTCAGATTTGACCCAGTGTTACGAAATGACACAGACCGCCGGAATTATTATGTATATAAATTTTATTCTTAACGTTCTAAAGTGTAATTTCAGTTGAAAGATAAGCAATTGTAGAGAAACTTTATTACAATATAAACAATGTTAATACGGCAACCCCTCGCTAGACAAGTACTTGTTTAATTTATGAAATAAGTGATAAGGCTTTTGTAATTAAAGTAAGATATATATACATACCTTATATTTATGTAAATTAGTATTAAGTATTTTTCCAATGGTGAAAGATTCTAGCATCAAAAAGACCACTTCAAGTGGAAGTTTAGAGTTAACAAACACTTTTATCCATATTAATAATTTTTGGGTTTATAATTCATTGATTCTGTAAGATTTCAATAATCCTTATTGGTTGCTAACTTTTATTTACCGTATTTTAAGTTTATTAAGTAATAAGTTATAAGAACCAATAGAGTTTCCTAATAACTAACAGAAATTAATCATGTAAAAACATATTAGCTAATCTCCACAAACAAGGGTATAAAGATCTGTCCAGATAGTGCAATATAGTCTGGTATCAAATGAGTTGCAGAGCTAATGTAGCTGTTTATTATTATTATCTCATACTCGACGTTATCATAGCTGTAAACTTAGAGAAAGTACACTGTCCCTCCATGCAACTGACGATGACCTAGGGATTGCGTTATGGAGAATGACTCTTCCCGTTGAAGCAGTAATCAATCCAATGAAAGTCATTGAAGTACGAACTTAAGACGTACAAGGTTAGAGTTCCAAGTTTCCAGGAATGATATCAATCAATCATAGTCATACATAGAATGCAAAATCTGAAATAAGGAGTGGAAAGAATATTCGTGTCTGGGTAATAAATAGTAAAAAGAGATGAGAATGTTATAAACGAATCAAGAGGAGGGAAAATAATAGTGTAGTAAGCATAATAATATAAACAATCATAAATAATATCATTAATAAAATAATAATTATTAAAATTATTATATTATATCAGTGATAGCTATGTACCATGAATAACTCAGTGATCGCGTAGTAATTAGTATTATAATATAAATAATACGAGTATATCAACTGAGAATTGGGAAATATTAAAACTCCTGTTGCGCTATCCCTTCGGAATGTAATATCAAAATACCCGAATATATTCTGTTATTTTAAAAAAAACGGAAGAAATAATTGGTGTAATGGTATTTTGCTAATGACAAAAAATGTAATTAATTTTATATCTTTTAATTGTTAAATGTGATAAATAATTTGTCGAGATATTCTGGAATATATATAGCCAAATTATATGAGACATGGGCTTTATCTAATAAACATAAATGTATAAATAAATATAAACGTTTTGAACTAATAAATAAAGGGATATAAAGTATTTCAAAATTTAAAAATTGAATTTAAAGATATAACTTTATTTATTCCAAAAATATGAAAATATAACGTCCAAATTTTTGTAGCCTAATAGGACAAAAAATCTTTATGTCATTTCTGTTTAAATTCTTAATTTAATGGGCTTTCTGAGCATTCATTTTTCAATATTCTATATATAATATAAAAGTTAAATAATTCATTTTTAATGTTGATTAACGGGATAATATAGGATCATACCTAATACATTGGAGTAGCTCTATGTATATCAAAGGATATGAGTGGCTTGACTAATTCTTATATAATAATTTCTATTGTTTATAACATTTCACTTGCTGTTTCACTAAATTTCGCTCCTTTTCAAACTAAGAATTCAATATTATAACATGGTCAGAAAGTACTTGTTCAAATTGATATTTTCAACTTTACTTGCAAGAAGCATATCTTCTCTTTTTTTCTATTTCTATCTCACCTCTCCTAAGTCTGCTCAGGTATCGGGTTACGACTCCAATGCTTTATTAAGACCTCATTAATATAGCTCTACTAGGAAGGATAGATAACTAGCTTTGAGAGTAATACCATACAGTTAAACAAATCACTATAGATATTAATCAATTTGCATATGATCGTATTATTTCTCTACTAAACAAAATCTAAGGCGCTGTAAACACGATACTTGGATAATCAGAAATCATTTGCTAAGATGTATGTTATAACAAAAAGAATGTTATCACTCAACTCTATCCCATATCAAAAACGCTTAAAAGATTTTTAATCTAAGGACCTTATTAAGACACTGCAATGTCTTAAGCAATAAATGTTGACTTGATTAATAATACTATGATTTGGCTATAAAATCTAGTTGTTTTTGTTCTTGAATTATTAAACAGAGGGTCAATACTTACTTGTAGTTCATTTTTGATCGCACTATCGGATTAACTTAAATAATTTAATTCATATTGCAGTTTACATCGTATTTACTTTAACTTTACCTCATAAAACAAATTTATTTGGAAATTCCGTCCTGTCCATTTTACATGCAACTCAAATAAGGTGTTGGAGTCTGCGTAGTGTTACTATTATGTAACACCAAGACAACACTTCAAAAGCACAAACAGGCTTGCAGTGGACACACCTTATTTAATGCCAGGCCGAGCTCTTCTGTCATTATAGGCAAAAGCTAACGCAACATCTCAATTACAGTGGGATTAAAAAGACTTTCTAGGGAATTCTTCTTCATGTGATAAATCTTTGTGGGTAGCTACTTTCTTAGATCTGCGATCAAGCTAATTTTTCAACACATGAATCAGATGAAGAGGCAGTGTAAAAGAGATATGGGTCTCGGTCTCGTGTAGACGCCAATAGAGCCAAAGGAATGTGCCTAAATGTAAAGGTACCTACTCCATCGCAACATCGTCTGCATGGCTACGGTGGATTTCCTCACAGGGTAGATTATTTGTGGACAAGAGAGCAGGACCCTAAACGTGTACATACGATTTTTCAGATTCCTATATAAACAATGAGGCAAATACTAAGCATATCTTAACACAGATAACTTGGTGCCAGGTGTTCCAAAAAATATCGTACGCAGTACCAATGTGGCGTGACCCTGTCAACCCCACCTCAACAGATAACAGAACTGGACTAGAGATTCCGATAAGCTAAGACCAGATTCGACATTGTCCTATATCTTGACCGAATGGGATCATATTTGGCCACGTATAATTCACGTAAACTATGTGCTAGCATACATGTCGTGGATCCGGATATAAAACATCTCAAGATATGGATACTGTATATCTTTAACATACCTGTCCATATCGAGTATCTTCCTAGGCTCTTCTATTGAACCTAGACTGTATAACATAGCATTGATATTCGCATGTTTACTTGGTAGGAGGATATAAATCACTTGTGTATAATATGCTTTTATGAATGGGTTGAGAAAACGTGCAGTATCAATAACAACCTATTCAAGACTGCCTACACTAATAGGAACCAGTCTTCTATGGCAGTGTCGCAGACTTCGAATAATACACCATAAAAAGATGTGAAAGAACATTCTATGAAAGCGACGGATGGTGATAGGACTTATCTTACTCGCGCCACAATGAAACACTACGAGGCTCTGAGATCACCTATAAGTATTAGAGGACTAGAATTGGGACATAGATACCGCCGGTACGGCTAAACGATGGCTGCCATCCTTTTAATTCACCTTAGAGCGTGATCTCAAGTACACGAAAAGTATATAAGTAATCTTTAAATAATCTTTATTTTTAACCTATGAAACTTTTTTCATATTTTTTCATTTATAAAATATATATTATTTAAATACTAATAAGATAACAGAAAGTATCTGTCACTTATATTGGATCACACAAGAGTAAGATACACGCTCTTATCTATCCACTTTTTTGTAAATTGTTGGATATACCTATTTTGTTATTATTTTTATACTGTAATATATAACTATGTGTTAAATTTTTTCTTGGAACAAAGGCCGAATCTATACACACAAATTTCTGTGTCCTACAATTTGTTAAGTGTTAATCTGTAGTTCCGATTCAACGTGCGCATCGTTTACGGTTCCACTTATAAACAACACCTAAATGGAACAACATAAATCACATAAACAATTAATAAAAAGTTAAATTAATTTTTTTTAATTCCTTCCTAAAAGTTTAGAATAGGGTTGGTAAGCACCGCTTTGGTGAAAATTTTTTTTAGTAATATAAATTATTAACGTTATTAAACTTTAAGAAATACTAAATTCCCAATAAATCAATAGCAAGCATAGGCGGGGAAGATCATAAAAGTTTATAAATACGAGAAAAGTTCGGAGCTAGTTTTGAGTATGTATATATTTGTGCAAATATGCACTGAGATTCGCTATAAAATAATCTCTAGATAGTTTTTATCCTAGCGCAAACGTATATTTTCAAGAGGGTCTAATCTACTATATCTATATTTATAGTAGTGTATCAAATTCCCACGTGATTTGAGAGAAAACATAACGAAGTTAATATTTAAAATGAATTTGTAGAAGAGAATGATGCATTTGACCGATACAAAAATTACGAAACTTGTACTATCGACCGAAGTAATGCTTAGCAAGCCTTTGCTTATTATCTCTATCATTTTTTCCGCTAAAACAATATTCACAATACACACACATATAAATAGTCTAATTAATATATATATATATATGATATTATAATATATATATATATATTATATCATATAAATATATATATTATATATTATATATATTATATTATATATATATATAGATATATATTATATATATTCATATTAATAATATAATCTATATATATTAATATTAACTATATATTAATATTATATATATATATATTAATATATATTTATTATATAATATTATATCATAATTTATTTTTTTGTATGTTATTGAGTGTTATGTTATAATTTATGAGGTATTTATTGTATTTATTTAATGCATTAATTTTTTTTATATTATTGATTTTTATTCACATAAAGGAATCTTATATTTTTTTATAATAGGTAATACTAAAACAGATGAATAAATGAACATGTACTTAAAGTATAATAAATTATATTATATTATTTTGTATTAAATATATCTCGAAAAAACATAAATACGGGTGAAGACGCTCGATCAGAAAAAAGAAAAATTTGCAAAACTATTAGAACAAGTTAAATCAAGTAATAATTCATTGATTTCTATTATTTATTTATGGCTATTAAATGATACAGGTATGTATTTAATATATTTTTTTTCACTTTTATTATTAATGATAAAATCAAAATAAAGTTTTATTTTATTAAATTAGTCTTATTATTATTATATTAATATTATTTCATAAGACTTTAGAAATAATATTATAATATAAAAATTACATAAAATTAGTATATTTATATACTTATCTATATGAAAGACAAATATTACTGTGGTTAATGTGCTATCTTAAAAACGGAAGTTCTACACTTTCTAATTTATTTATGTACGATATACTGCCGAAACAAAAATATTGGTGATATGACCCACAGATTCGCAAAACTACTACATACTTAATTGATTAGTTACTCAATATGTATAAGGAGTCATTCACACATAATTCGTACAACTAATGATAAAGAGTAATATGGGAAGCAACACTATTGAACATGATAATATAATGACAGAACAGAAAAGGGTTATGTTATGTGTACTTAAAAACACGAGTCACTAATACGATAGAAAGTAGTGATATTTCTCTTCATATGCATGAAGAAACCCGATAAATCTGACATGATAAGCATTGTTAGCGTTGGCAATGGTAGCATATCACTCAATGAGGCCAACACAATCCAAATATTGTTTTAGATAGCTTGGATTTTAAAACAACCACACCAACATAATTGCATCATAGTGATAACTATGTAATCCAACTAATAGCAGCACCTGAGGTGGATCAATAGAGTCACGATTACATGTTCTCATGGAACTTTAGATCAGAATACATTGAGAAACGTAATCAGCCCTACGAATTTTTTCTTACTCGTTCTCACTAACTATCAACGCATTTATAGATCTAATGGTTGTGTTCCAGGAAAGAACACACACGCTCTGCTCGTTTTACACTCCCGATCGTCACATTCAGGGTCAAACGCAACTCCTGAAGCAGTTTCTCCCCCCACAGGGATCTTTAAATTAATTTTATTAACCCCTTTAATCGTCTCTTTCCGATTCGCCCAACACTCCTCGTCCCCTCGCCGGGTATCGCTTTGGGATTTTTCCCTAGATAGAATTTTGCGGGTGGCGTTTTCTGTCTCTCGTCGACGACCACTTCTTTCGTTTCCACGTATATCCCTTGCTCGAGGAACTTTCTTTTAAACCACCACTCTCATAACCACTTCTTCCGGCATCCATTCCCTGGCCTTAACTATATCACATCACCCCGTGGCTCTAACACCCGGTCAGGCAAGAATTCATCCGAGCTCCTTCTCTCAACTTTTCTCTCCCCATCAATGGCCCCCATTCTGCCTTCTATCTGGTCGTTTTTTCTCTTTTCTGCTTCCCTCCTCCCCCTTGTTCTCCTATACCGCACCCCAACCATATTAGCTTACACACTACCTCTCTTTTCTTCGGCATCCCCGTCCTCCTTTCCCCAAAAGGCCGAAACCACCACCTCCAGCAACTGTCCACAAACCCGTTGCTCTATCCCTGGGCGAGATCTCACCTCCTCCACGCGTCCGCACACACGTGCTCACCACCACGCACACTACCCACTTGCTCGTGTGGCGTCGCCTTTCGACTTTCTTCCAGCAGTGGCTGCGACTCCCCTCTGTTCGCCCTGCCTGTGATAATTGCGCAAACTACCACCCTCTGTCGGATTCCAAGTTCTGTCTCCTAGAAACCCGCTTTTCGTGTCGTAGGACGGATCTTCATCTTTTCCTGCACTCTGTTCTCCTAAGCTTTATCTCTCGAGCTATACAAGGGTCTCATCCGCCCCTTGTATGAGCCTCCGCGCTTGGCTCGTCCTCTCCGCTAAAGGTAATCGCCTTTGCGGGCCGTGGCCCCTTCCTTGGCATCCCTTGGTTGTCCGGCACACCCCGCAGCTTTTGGGATACCGCAAGTTGCTTGGATTCCGCCACGTCTTTTTCCCACTATCCCATCGCCAGAAGCACAGGCTCGTTTACCTATATTCCACCGCCGCGTTTATGCCCTCCTTACCGTTTTCTGGCCTCGAGCCCTAGCCTCGATACTTTTTTAAAACGGCGCTTCTGCCTCCCCCCCTAGGCGTCTCACTTTCTGGGCGGGCACGATGCCCATGCCCCTTTGACACTGGTTTCGGTTTGGCCCTTCCCTACTTACTGACCCGCCCTAGCTTTGCTCCTAACTCCGAAGGGTACTCGTATCCGGCCCCCCTCCCTATCGCCCGTGAGGCCAGGTGGGGCTTTGTTTCGAACGCCAGCGCGCCCGGCGCAACTCTCTTCTTGAGAGCACCAACTCGCGTCCCACCGCACTAGCCCTTTGACTTCGGACGCCGCGCGTCGCTGTGTAGCAATCACCTCTCCTCAGCAAGTGGTTCGTCGTCTTTGTGTCCGATCGGCGGTCGCCGCCCCTCACCGCAGGTCGCTTGTGTTCCATTTTGCTTTGTAGGTAACCATACCTCGTGGCTGACACATGTTGGTCCTCCAGGTCCCCGTTCGCTCCAGGCCTAAGTTCGCCTGGCTGTGCCCCGGGGTGCTCCCTCCATCCTTCTTTCCTGCCCACCGCCATGGTCCCTACCCTCTGCCTCGTTCCACTTCTGTTGGAGCCACCCGAGCTTCTCACTTGCCCAGCAGTCTGTCTTGCCCCTACGTTGCTTCTGCTCGAGAGCCCTCTGCCATCCACCCCCACCGTTCCCGTCCCCCCCCACGCCACCCTCTTCTCCTCCTCCCCTGTTAGTAGCTCTGGCCCTCTTCCGCGTCTCTATCGTTCCCGCATGGCCCTGGACGCCACGCACCTCCCTCGCAGCTTGAATCCGGCTGGTAAGCCAGCTGGAGGTGCCCGCGCTGATTTTAAATTTTCCGGTGCCTGTGTGCCCAATTACCCCCGCTCTTTGGTCGACATAGCCGCTCGCCTCTGCCCCTGGCCCTCTGAGTGGCCGTCGGGGTTATATTGGTCCATTGACAGTAATTCCTAACGAACAGCACAAAAAAACCACCAGCGCCACCTGGTCCACTCTTCCTTGAATGGATCGACTCACGCGGTTTAATTCGTGTTACTAATCGTGATAGAGCGTTGTTCCCTTCCCCCCTGCTGCTTCCCCTCTCTGCGTCCCTATACTCCGTTTCCGGCTATGTATACAATTCTTTTCCAAACCCGCATTACCACCGGGGCGCTTTTCACCACCGAGTTCCTACCACACACGTGCCGTTTTGGTTGTATCAACCTCTTTGGTTTTTCTCCTGTGTGTTCTTTAACTGCTGATTCTTACCACAGAAGAGCGGTATCACTGCCGGTTTCCTTAACTTTCTCAACTAAGTAACGGTTGTCCCGCCTCCACCCGGCCTTCACACTCTACTCTGCGGTCCCACTTATTACTACCCGGCTTACTTCACTCCGTCCTCCCTCTACTCCACTCTGACTTGTCACTCTACCCCCGTCGTATTTTACCTATTCCTCCTATATATCACTTCTTCTGTAGTAGAAGGAGGAGCTTACTTAGTGACATTCACCTTTAGATCAGCCCCGCCCTCTCTCGCGTAGCTTACACGCCATCCTGGAGCCACGTTAGTCGAGCAGCCGCTCAACCCGTATTCTCACCACCCTGAGTACTTTACGCCGTCCATTCACTTAGATATTCTCTTGATCCGGTCCGGCATGGTGAGTCGTTCTTATCATTATAGCTTTTATCCCACGTTTATTATTTACGTTTCAACGGGTTATACTCCCATATCTTGGAGTTGAGTCCCATCACTACTTCCTATATAATAGCACGTTCGTTCTACTCTATTATTCGTACCACCGCTCTCTTTTGCGCTTGGCACAGCTCTGTTCTAACCACGCAACAATGTCGGTATACAAACTTTCTTTTTTGTGTCTTCCGGGAAATCCACTGTTTTTCGCCATGAGGCACCCTCGTCGTTTTCGCTTCGTCTTCACAACTCCCGGATCATAGGGCATCGAACTCTTTCCCATCCTGCTTGAGTCGCTCTGCATACGTCACCCGTCTTTTTTCCTATCAATTCTCTCTTTCCTTTTTAAGCAGTTTTTTATGCTTTTTGTCTTCTCGGGAACACCTCTTCTCATCACACAATACCACAAAACACCGGCCACACCGGTTTCCCCTCCTAGCTTCTCACTTCGCGTCTCCCTCCGGGTCCTTTGTCATCGGTCCCACTCTTTTACCTGTGCCTTGTCTGGACTTTCGTCTAGACATTGTTCCCCCCCAGCAAACCTACTCGCTGATTTTACCACATTGCTAGTTTTCGGAGTTACGCGTCATCGAAATTTAATAATCTTCCCCACGGACACACACATTGGGCCGTCTGCCCTTCTTCGGTGGGACGGCGTGGTGCTTCTTCCCCAGTCACAACCGAGGGTCCCTTTTCCCTTCTTTTTTCGCCGACCTCGCTTAATACTAGCCTTTTGCTCGCATGGGATATCGGCCCATCCCTCTCCTTTCCGGTACACTGTCTAATCGCATAATCTCGCACATCTTCTGCCTTCATATTTGGCCAGCGAGCGCTCTTCCATCTGTTCCCCACCTTGGACAATAGCGGAGGGCATATGACTGGAGCTCCCTTTTAGAACCCACTGTGTATTCTACCGCTGATATTTTCTCGTGTCGTTAAACCTTCGAGCAAATATTTTCTATTATATATATATATACTATCTTACCCTGTACGTGAGTTTCGACTGGACCTACCCTTATGCTCCAATCTACCCTCCTCCTTACCGTATCTTCACCCTCAGCCGGACCTCTAGAGGTATCTCAGCTACAGTCTCTATTTATTAGCCCTTAGAGCCTACCATTACCTTACCCCACGTTACCTTTGAGGTGTCCCCGTCAGGGATCATTATACTACCCTTACGGTAAACCTATAGGACGACCCGTCTACTTCACTGGACTATATCTCTACGTTCCTACGCATCCACCCTACAACTTATCATCACACGCCATATATATATCATATATTAAATATAACGTATATATATAGCATCAACTTCAGCTACCCATATAATATCAAGTATCTATTACCGCTTAGGTAGGCTTATGCCCCATCTATCACTAATACTTAAGTATGGGCGCATATTACTCGAGCCCTTATAACGCCACCCTTTACCGTACGTTACTTCTGAGCCGCGGCTACGCTGAAGGTACGGAGGGTAGTATCTATCAGTACCATTACCTCGTATACTTATATTCGCTGAGTGAGACGCATTACCTAACACGTGTTCTTATAGATAATTATATACTTATCTGAGAGCCTACCTATATATCGTAACATATAAGCTACTCACTAAACTTTAGCGGATCGTGCGGTTCAGATCTGCAGTACTGAGCTCCTCGGCCACGCCTGTTAAGAGAGCTACGCGACACACAGAGCCCCTTCCCCTGAGTTAACACACCGCAGGAGGGATACTCCCCCTTTCCCCCTCGTTCTTCCACCGTCCGTAACTACTCATTTGTTCGGCCGTTTTTGTTCAAGGGATCCCCGAAGTACCACCGGTTTTCCGGGGGGAGCCGCCAGTAGGATTCGGGACGCCTGCAACGGGGTACTCCTAACACACACCGTTAACCGAACTTTTTAATTTAAATTAATTTAATTTAAATATCGGAGAGTCACTAATTAAGGAAGCGGGAGGACACGAATTATGGTCAAGCTTCAGAGGTGACCAAGGCACGCTCTCGCTGCACTATGCGCAATCTATTGCGAGACGATAATCTGGCAAGTTTTTACCCGTGCGGACAGTCTCACACCAACATGACTATTTACGGTCTCACTCCCGCATGATTGATCTCTTTCCCTATCAATTGGTGCAGTGTCCTCCTCTTGACCCCCCCTCCTTAGACCTAGCACATAGCCCTTTTGATGGTCCCTTTATTTAATCTTTATAACGAGAGGTTTAGCCTATACAAGGGGGATACAGCGGGAGTGCACGACTACAACTCGTCACCAACAAGGTGTCTCCTCGACTACACATCACAATGCCACTCCACCCTCTGCACCGAGACCCATAGTGTTGTGTTTTTTTGCTTCTTCGCCTGCCGTTTTATTAATCGTAAAAAATGCACGCTCATCACCACATGCCTTTTATATCACATAATTCTCTTCACTGGGACGCACCTATCATCAGTTTAAGGCGGATCCAGTCCCAGCGGACACTATATTACGCGCATCACTATGCAGCAGACGTCTTATTGCTCAGGGTGAACTCTCCACGTCAAGTCGAGGACTAGCACTACCTGAGAGTTAGCTTAGATTACGACTAAGCACAGGAGTCAAGTATCTCGTTTGCACTACCCCTCCCTGAATACTATAGGAGCAGTGACTTCCATTCTATTCTTTTAGATCCTTATAACTACTCATCTTACTTTATGCTTCAGTGACTTCCTCTCACTTATTAGAGTTTATACCATTACTTCATTTTATCCCCATAGCCTTTATATCATTACTTCTATACTCTACTCAACTCCACACTTTGTACCCTCCCTTATTTGAGTGGGCTTACTATATATAATATATATAATATATATATTATATTAAGTTTTATATTTCAAGGGTTTTATCTGAAATCTTATAATATTGGGCATAAACATAATAAACAAAGGAGCTGATCTTTTGCTTCCAATCGCTCCTAGCAGTCTTCTGACATTTAATAATGCCACGTCCAGGTGGGTAGCATCAAATCACCGCACCCCTACCCTAATTCTCTGGCCTTACCCATTTCTCGATCCGGCCTTGGCGTTGTGGATAACGTGCTATTTAATGCCACGTCTTTTACTGCAATATATAACTTTGCCTACTAGCCTTGTCATTCCTACGTCACTTTAAGGCTAAGCCAACACTCGCCTACTACTTCAGCAAATTGTATCTTTATGGATTGATAAGAGAACTTCTTGGCCGAGAACCAGGATACGTTACCTACTCGTGGACCTCTAACTATCAAGTCCGTAACATGTCTAGGCCCTAATAATTCCAATCGTCATCCATTTCGGAAACTCTCTGAGAATAAACTGATGATTTAAGATGAAATAACCTAACGTATACTAGCCCCGACATAATCCATAATATCGAATTTCCCTGCTCGTACCTCACATGGATGTTCTTGCGTTCTTGGGGCAATCCGCCACTATCCCACTTTACCCGATCGTTAACCGTGCGCTTGCATCTGTTTACTCTTGTTTTGACCAATGTGCAGGGCTTCTCTTCAACAATTCAACATTGTATTCAGTAATCACCGTATTGCGAGAGACTTACACTACCACTATCCTTTGTGTACTGTTTCGTCGGCCACCCATATTTTCCGTGGACGCCTTAGCGGCATTGGGGCATCATGTGAACATTCCAGATTGCGACCTCATTCTCTAAGCATTTGTATTGATTATTGTCTTTCTCGGTATCTCTCTACTTTCTCATTATCATCCGTCCTGTAATCCGATTAATTTCCTCTACATGTTTACCTCTAAGGTAAGGATTGACCCTTCCTGTTTTCTTCCCGATTCATTTTGGTGTCAACCTATTAGGGTATCAAAGAATCTTGCTTCTTAGCACGTTTTCTTGAATCCATCCCTCTTAACTATCTAGTTGCGTTCTGGCAGTTTTATAACATGACACGCAGTACGGTAGGTTTCTCTCCCTTCTTCACTCGCCGTACATTGTTTCCATCATGCACAAAACATCACACAAAGGAGGCAGTGGATCGTAACGCCTTGACCAACTATTGTTATTCGTGACCTGCTTAGAGGCGGCGTGCATCTTATAAATCACGACTTTCCTCAGAGAGATATTGCTTTTCGTTCCCGGTTCTTCTTAGGGGTCTTTCGTCCATCTCAGTTGAGAGCCTGGGGACCAATCCCATCCCATCTAAAGAGAGCGATGACCTGTGTAAGGCTTGTAAAGATACATTTACTGAGTCACTTTATTTGAGGCATACCTGCCCGCTACCAAGGAGCAATCAGTTTTTCACTCATTAGCATTTACTTTATTTATTCTCATGGTCTGTGCCACCGCTCCAAAGATGGCCCCATTTATTCAGTGTGTGATATTTGTGATTCTAGTTAAGTCACACTATTGTCCTTGGATGACACGTACAGTTTATGTTCAACCTCGTGTCAGTTCTCCGTTTGCATTCGCCCCCGCTTAATTTTCTGAGTTCCTCCTTTATCGCTCATCTCTCCGCCAAGTCCGCTGACACTCTCTTTGAACGTCCCTTTTGTCCGGGCACAAGTACTATGTGAACATTTTTAGAACCCCAGCAGAGTGGCGCCTTTTATGCCTAATTTGATTTTCACTCCTTCCCCCATCGCGTAAGTTATCCCACTTCTTCCTCCCCCAATCATAGAATGTTATAGTTTCGCATTTCTCGAGAACCTTGGTTTGGCAGGTTGACTACACCTCTAGTTCTTTGCATTTTTTGCCCTTGCCGATCTACTCTCTTCCGGCTGCGGTTCACTGTCCCTAGTCAACTCCACCTGTCTAAGGGCAACATGGCTTTTCTCGTCATTGGTCCTCTACCGTTTTGTTTCCTCCCACTTCCCCTGTCCTCCTTGTCTTCGGCGGCAACACATATTTTCACATCTTCCCCCTGCCCATTGGTCATTCTCTAGTCCCCGCTTGCGTCCCAACGTTTCTATTCCCAACTCCTGATCTCGGACCCGTACTGCTCGGTGCTCCCCGCTCTGTTCTTCCACATTCATCCCTACTGGCTTCCAGCCTGGGCTCTGCCTTCGCCCCCGGTACTTCCGCGTCTGCCTCCCGTTCTGGCATCTCCTGTCTGGTTAGGTGCTTCCATTTCCCTTATACTCTTGCTCAAGCCAAGTTCCTTGCTTCCCCTCCGGACTCTCTTGACTTTTCTTGTATGGGTTCTGTCAGCCTTGTTTTTTCCTTCTCTTTTCTCCCCCCGTGTGTTTGGCCTTCCGCCCCCTCTGCACGGGTCCAGTATTTCGTCTTGTTTTGGTTGTTATAGATAGAGACTTGCGGCTGCGGGACGTTCAACCGGATTGAGGAGGATTGGCTTTTTGAAAAAGCACACGCTTTGAGCCCGATATCCTCCTCAACTGGACGAGGGACCATATAGGGTAAAATGGCTTTTCGAAAAGTTTTTTTCAGCAGTCTTTACTCTGCGTTTTTCGTAGACAGATTTTTTAACTTGATGGTTATATCTTATCATAGCGTCTAGACGCGACATCAGTTGTATCTCTTAGGGTGGACGGAAATCAACTTGGAATCTCAGTGGAACGAGAAGCGGTGTTCGTCCAAAGAGATTAGAACGAGAAAATTTGAAACCATTTGGTTGAATCATTTGTAAATTTGGGGAATCCCATAGGGATTTTTAAATAGAAGTCTGGACGGATCACTTGGATCATGGAGAAAATTAAGCGGTTCATAGTGGTGGGTAAATTTGTTATTGGTATTAGTGTTTTTAATGTTAAAACAGAAGACTCAATAGTAGGTTTATTAGCATTGTATAGATTACTATAGAAATAATTGGAAAAAATTCGGTAATCAGGTTCAAATATTGGACGAACACAAAGAAGGCGTTGAATGAAGAATTAGGGGAAGAATAGAGAAGAGAGGACTTGACCACAATTATTTGTAGCCTATTCAGGGATTGTTTTGGAATTTTCCCTCCACCAAAAAGTTGGAGTTCTTGTCGAATCATATTAATTTTAGAATGCACTGGTATCTTATAAGCTATCTTAAAAGTAATCACTTTGCCTGGTTTGAGTTTTCCAGGGGAGTGGTCGGGCTTAGTAGCATTCAAGGCAATGTTAGTAATATTTAAGAGGATGGAGGTGGAAGTAATTTCCACAGAGTTTTGTTACTGGAAAGAAAGTATCTCGGTCCAGTGAGCAAGTAATACAGCTAAGTTTAATTCCCTCCTGTGTAGGACAATTTCCTGTCTGTATTCATTGTTGGAATCTACTGGCAGAATGACGCCATGGAACTAAACAAGGCCATACCTCAACAGTGATTACAATTATCAATTTCTGTTGCTGTATTCTTCCTTTTTCGTACACGTGGAAGGAACTCTTGTAAAATGGAGTAGTTTCTGAAGATTCAAGTTATATACGAATAAAGAAATCTTCTATTCAGTACAAATTTCTTGTCCCACCTACTCTTTGTTGTTGGTGCCTATCTTCGTTTAGTCTATCCTATGGGACATTCAGGTCCAGATGATCTCTTTTCCCCTTTACTCTTCAGATATATTTGGATTAAATTATAGTCTTCTTGAGCTATTTGAGGTGAAACGACTTTTGATTTTTGTTCTATTTTCTGGTTCCACTTCCTCACGAGAACTCTGACCTTTTGGCCATTGTTTCATTAAATGGACGTTGTGGATGTTTTCCCTTTTCAGGGTTGGCTAACACCGGGTTTTTCCATTTCACAAAATCCTGGGGTAACCCCACCCCTTTTCAGTAGCTTGGGTTTAATAAATCTCGAGTTTGTTTTTATTTTCTACATGGGTCTTTGTGGATAATACCTACTTTTTGTCGTGTTGGCCAACTCTTCTCTGTCATGTTTTTGTGTACTATTCTCTTTGCTTGCCTTCCCAACCTCCTTTTGCCTGGCCTAGTCCAAACCGCTACTCGTGTCACAAGTTAAAACCTTTTTGCCCGTTTGATTGGACAAAATACTCTTGTAAAAGCCGCTTTCTACACTCTTGTACTACCCAAAAGAACCACAACGCTTGCTTGTGGTCCTCACCTTTCTTTCATATTGTACGGCAAGGTCATTCAGAAAATCCCAAATTTAAGTGGAGGCAAAGATAAGAAGGGGGTTTTATTTGGCCCTCAAATTTAAAGCACAGCAGTTCCTTTTTTTTTTCCCCCGAGGCTGAAAGTTTCGTAACATAGATGGAAATCTTATTTCTGCTAATCTATTGATAGTTTAAATACATACTTATATCATAGCGGGCCTTGGCCTAGGATTCCAATTTCATGTGCTTATGTTTCCTTTGGAAATTGAAGACAAGATTAAACTGCTCCAAAAGACTGACGGTACTCCTCTACTTATACAAGAAAAGAATATTCATTATATTGTAGCCGTCATTTACTGCAGAATATTCTACATCTTTATTTTATTTATATTTTTTTCATTTGTTGATTTGGATATTGCTTATTATTCTAGTGATATATTATTTATTGGTTTTGCTCTAACGATCAATATGTTATTCTTTTAAAACTTATCACTTTAATTTCTTTTTATTCGCATCTGTACTTCTTTCCCCCCAACCTGGCCCAATTAGTGATGAGGGTACATATTATTTCATATTATCTTGGTGTAAATAATGGTTTTCCAACTCTAGTGATCAATCTTTCTTTATATGTTTGAAAAGCGTTTTCAAGGTGGGTGACTAGTATTGTGTAATGAAAGTTAATATGTATTTATTACTTATGCTTGAATATATTTATTATGCACTTTATAGGTTATACTTTTACAGTTATGGACATATAATATAATTATCATTTACTATACATCTTATCTAATCATATCCTAGACAGTATTAGCCTTACTATCGTTTATCCCCACCACAATCCATTTCAGCTTTCCTACTTAAAGCACAAAATTTAATTTTTTTAAACTTTCCAGATAATCCCTTGTATTATTATTGAAATATTAAATTAAAATACAATCTTTACCAAAGAAATACAGGATAATTATAAAAAAAATGCCAAAGCTATCATCAAGAGAAAACGACCAAAAATCATTTTATGGTGCGTGCTTGCCTGAGAATAGCAATAATAAAGTAGTGTGGCAGTAGATCAGGGGACAAGTCGTTAGTGACCAACCCACCGCCCACACACAGACGTTAATTTGCAATTTGTGGTTAACTTCAATTTCAATTTGTACCAAATTATGTATATATGAGGGAGTGTCTGCCGCAGAGAAATGTAAAAACCAAAAAAACCCAAAAAACTGAGGCCAGTGTTACGGTTAGGAACGCCTCTTGTTGTCGAGGAAGTGTCGATAGTGATTTTCTGGGTTTTCGAAATTTCAAATGACTACTGAAACAAGGAACATATCTATCTTCACCCGTCTTGGGCTTTTTTTGGGCTGGGAGACCTGTTCTTTAGTTCATTTGGGAAGAACAGACAACGGCTTCGCCACTGACCTATGCTACCGCATCATTTAAACAGGCCCTATTTTTCATGTAAAAGGACAAGAAAAAAATCTGGCTACCCACAATCCTATTTTGTTGAAGTTTGCATCTGTTATCCGAATTCCATTAACGTAGTGGAAACCTATTATTACCCCTTCCCTTTGGCCATCTTTATCTGCCCATCCTATTACATTTGTTCCATTCACTTTTTCCGCTCCACCCTTGTTTTTACCTTTGTTACTTTGCATTGCCCCCACCCTTTTTACTTATCTTGCCCTCTCCGCGGACCAGCCCTTGGATCATGGGCCTTCTGCTTTTGTTTTTTGTTTTGTTTTTTTTGGCTATCATTGGGGGGAACGCATGACTTAATTATAGGTTGCCATCCTGATTAGCTTTCATCTACTACCTTTCTCAGGTTAGGCTATGCCCCCGTGAGATCTTCTTCCGCTTTCATGGTGGCACTCGATTTGTCACAATAACCCAATTCCTTTTAATTTCAATCCTTCACCTTGCAACTAATGGGCTTGCTTCCCGCAATCGGTTACAATCTGGAGTCTTATTTTCCTTTTGTGGTACCACATTTATCTATTTTTGATGTTACCCTCACTTCCCATTTGACGTTCCGCTTGGAACCCCCACCCCCGCAGGTGATCGGGTTTTTTTGTTCCTTTTGGGCTTTTTTTGGGCTCGCGGTTCAATTTTTGTTTTTTGTTTTTTTGGGTAATTTTGGGGTGCCGCACGGCTTTGTTCTCCCTTTTCCTTGTTCGGCCAGCTGGAGGTCGCCAATTTTCTTTCCTGGTTACCACCTCCCGCTATTCGTTTTGTTTCATGGGCTGGTAGGAGTCGCAGTGCTTCAATCCCGCCTTCCCCCACCACCTGACCTGGGCCGAGCTTCACGCTTCGCGGCTGGTTCGTGCAGGCCACATTTCCTTTTTCTGCGAGTATGACCGGCCACTTCAGGCTCGTTTTCCACACTCTGCAACCCACTTTATACACTCCCAAATGTCGTTTAGAAGTTCGATCGGATGCAGTTTTTGTGGTAGTAAGTTATGCCTCCTTGCTTTGTTCATTCCTTTTTTTTTGTCACCCAATCCTAATTCGTACCGTTTGTTTTCAGCAAGGTTTCGTTAGCGAGTGGGCACTTGTAGGAGATCTTCCTTTCCTGGCACGTGAAAAGGCCCACCATCTCGTCAGCACGCGTGCACTACCGCACCCTTTTGTTTAAAGCATGATGAGCCACGTTAGCTTTTGTCCAGGCTAGATTCAACGTGGCCTGAGTGGGGTGCGCTTTTTTGTTCAGCTCACTTGCAAACTTTCCACGTCATGTTCGTTTCATTGTTACTTTTTTCTTTGTTGTACGATTCTCCTTGTTGTGGCGTTCTTCGATCCCTTGTGCCTTGATATTTCATCCTAAACTCGTGTCGTCATGAGCCATGTAAGCCTCCAATCTCGTTGCTTGGGAAATTGGCTGACTTTGATTTCAACGGTGGTATCGATGCGCATGTCTGGAAGTGGGTTCAAACCGTAGGAGACGGTGGTAAGCTTTCGCTTTGCAACACACCTCGCACGAGCTTGGTGCGATTTCATCCATACGCATCCCCAGCGATTCGTCTCACTGGCGGTTGAGGGGTCCTTTCCCACGTGACGTTAACGATGCTACGCCAATTTTCAAAGGAGGTTGGAATTGAGCACCTTGTGAGTCACAGGTCTTCTCTTATCTGGTCCCTTGTTATGATTCTATATGCGAAACTGGATAAGCACTTCATTTGAGGTTGTCCGGAGAAAAAGCTAGTCTTTTTTTCTACAGATAGCCTTGGGAGAACAAACTCTGTTTGCATCCCCCTCGTGTTGTCTGACTGCACTCCCTTTTTCACTACTCTGATCCATGCAAGGATGTAAAATCTGTAGGGATCTAAATCTGTCAAGATCTATCAAAGCGGTGCCGGCCCGAGCAAGACAGTCAAGGCAATACGACTACGCATCCGACAAACGTAAGGTATCGGCATATAGCCCAATTACGCCACACTCGGATACGCTCCTGCTTTCAGAGTCCTTGGGGGGTCTTATTCATACCGAGACTCAAGCCACCCAGCATGCCAGCCGACATTTGATGGATGGAGAAAATAATGAATCAATAAAATATATATTTGAGGAAACACAATCACATTTGTATGATGTTAGAAATAGTGAACAGTAACTTAATCAGTAGCATTAACAAGAAATCCATGTTACATGCAAGCAAACAAAGCGGAGGTCCCCAAGTAATTATATAATATATATATACCGCTGTGGACCCTATATAACGGTCCAATCTCTATATATATACAATTATCACATATAACCTAGAATATAGCGCTAGTACACCTTTTTACAACACACATTTCACAACAATATAAATAAATGGTGTTATAGAGATGCATTGCTTATGTTCTGCAGGCATCCTCGCAGCCCACCAGGTTCGCGACGTGACTAAAAAAATATCTATAAATATTTGAGATTAAATATATATATATACTTATATCATATATATATAAGCCGTAGCGCATAAGCAATAAGGATAAATTGAGATCTACTAATCGTGTTAACCTATATACCTAATTTATATTACACTATATAATTTATCATATATATATTGTTATTATTACAAACATTCCATAAAACACCCACAAGTTAGTTTTGTTTCTCTATGTAGCTCTTTTTAAAATTCTTAACGTAAAATTATTAATTGACATGATAAGTGTAAATAGAGCTGGAGCTATTATTTTCCAATTCTTCTTTTAAATATATATGAATAACCCTATATAATTTGCTCCATTCATACGGTAATAAGAACGTTAATGTTAATTATAACAAAAATATTGATTCCCGTAAAAAAATCTCTTTTAATTTCCTCAGTACTTCTCTGACTTTTCTCCATAGTTTCCAATTATCCCTTTAACAATAATAGAATAGATATAATTATTTTTACAGTTACCTCTACGTTTTTATAAATATAGAAAATAGATTAACCACTTGGAAAAAAGGGAAAATTCTAGTATTGAAAAATAGCACTATAATGGTTATTATAGTATTGGTATATACATCATCAGCTAAAGTTTCTAGTTCACATGAAAAGTGTCACTCTATAATAACACTTAGTTTTTATTGTTTTATTTTCTTTAAATAGACACTGCACACAAATAAACCAGGATAGTTAATGTTCAATAGTTTTTCACCAACTGGTTTTGCTAATTGTTTCTTTTCAATAGTTAAAACAAAATATGTCAAATAATTTCCTTTCAGGTATACTAGAAGATTACATTGCTTTAAAAAATGATCATAAACTCATTTAGAGTAAGTCTTAAACCAGCTAAAACATCCGTAACCAGCTAAAACAAGTTTGTAACCAGCTCAAACAGGTCCGTACCCAGATAAAACAAGTCCATACCCGGCTGACCTAGAAAAATTAAATACTAAATAGGAAATCTATCGTATAAAGCTATAATTTTTGTAGTTTTCATATGTCATTCAATAATAAAATTTCTCATATATAAATATTTTAATTATTGAATTATAGATTTAATTGTACACAACATACCGTTAAAGGCCTTATAAATTCCGTAGAATAATAGATTTCGTAGGATAATTTTTCAGTGGAAAGCATATAGAAGAGCACTTGGACTCCATGATATAGATACAAATAACATTTGACTCTATTAGGTTAATAATTTTACTTTATCATTTTCTTGTTGTACTACAATTAACATAAAGTAATCTTTTTCGCTTACATTTCTACTAGATGTTCAATTTGATTTGCTTTTTAGTATGATTTTAAATATAATAAATTGAAGTTCTGGAGTCTGTACACAGAAAGAAAAGTAGGTAGAGGAATTTCTCTAACAATATAATATATAATATATTTATAATTATATATATATTTATATATATATCTATAATTATAATATTATATAATATATATATTATAGTAATTTAATATATTATATTATACTATATCTTATTAATTAATCTTAATACTCGCATTTCTATCTACTATATGATAATATTATTATATATATATGTCGATAATAATATATTTATATGTATTTGATTTAATAAATATTAATTTATTAAATATATTATCATATTATTATATCTCTATTATATATATAGTCTTTATATCCTATATATATTATATATATATATTATATTCTAAATTCAATATAATATAATATATTATCATTATTCTTAATATATATTATATATTAATATATATTATATAAATATTTATATATTATATATCTATCTTTATATATATTATATTTCATTTATCTTAATTAATATTTACTATATATACATATTATTTTCTATTATATTAATATATATATATATATAATATACTATATAAATATATATATTCATTCTATATAATATATATATTTTACTCTGTATATATATATGGGGAGACTTGGCAGAGGAGTAATTTTTGGGCTCGTATTAGCTTATGTTTAGAAAATTTAGCTTTGGTTCACTTTTCACCAATTAGTAATTCTTCTTTATCCCAGAATTCGAAATTGATTTCTCATGCGTCAAAAAAATTCAATTTTATCTTAAATATATCTTCACTATTTGAAGAGCCACTGATTTATTTTTTTCTTTTTACATCTAACTACTTCCTCTTCACTTTCACTTTCATCTACAAACTTATAAAAACTAAGTAACTTTGCAGTAAATCTTCTTCTTAATGGGTCGAGGTATAATATTGAGTTTATTTGGCAAAATCTAAGTTTCATTGTAGATAATGCTTATCCGTTTCTGAACATGGATTGGATGACTCTCGCCCTGAACCTTTCTGTACTGCCTACTATTTATCACCTTTCCTACCTATTCAATTATTTGCATATTTTATCTTCAAAGCTTATCATTTTCTAACTCATATTCTTTCTGTTTTCATTAGAATTCAGTTTTGTATCCTGTCTTACTTTGACAGTTTAAATACAATTATCTTGGTTTCGATTCCTTTATTATTGGAGAGTTTCTCATCCTTTTTATTCATAAATCTAAACTTCTAATTCTTTTTCTTAGCTTCTTTTTAACAGTTGATTTCTCTGCTGTCATCCTCGAGTTTGAGAGATATGCTGGAGAGTCAAATTGGAGATATGATGATATATTGGATTTTGCCTTATAAGTTTTTCGTAGACCATGGAGAAAATGGATTGCAAAACTCTATATTTTTTAATAGAGTTTTTTCAACTATTTGCCATTTTTGGCAGTCAAGCTAAATGATTGTTGTTCTATATATATAACTTGCCGAGGTCTTTACAAACCATCTCAATTCTTTTCGAATCAATATGTGCTATTCCACCTTGTATTAACATCTTAAATTGGTATAAGTGGGTTTGCAAGAATGTGGATCAAGTCTCTTTGTATTCTTTTTAAGTTTCATAACAGCTTAAAAACTGGAATGATTGAAATGTGGTACAAATATTCCTACATTTCTTTTATTTAGAATCCACTTGTTCTTTGCGAATTTAAGGGTTCTTTGACAAAATAAAGCATCTTTATGAATAAAACAAGAAAACTTGTGTATCCTGCCTAAATTAGTTCCAAGTTTCATGTCATATGCTCCATCATCGAAGGATCAATGGATTTTTGTTAGAAGAATTTTCCCAATTATTCATTAATTTCAAAACTCATCGTGATTTTAATTCCAGAATGAGAACCTGGGAATACTCTGCAATGGAGTAACAGTCCATTTTTTTTAAAATCGCCTGGTAAGCCAGAGGCTGCAGTTTATAAGCAACATAATGACTCGTTTGAATTATTTAGCTCTCTGTAATGAATATCTGATCAGCCTTAAAGAACTTCTCGAATTCTGCTGATCATACATTTCCTTTATGAAGTTCGGTAACTATGTTCTCTACAAAATATCTTTCTACTAGGAATAGATTTTGCGTTGAAGATGGGCAAATAAGGTCCTATTGAATCCCAGCTCTTCAGTGACCTGGTGATGGCTGGTTTTACTTCTTGCGATAAATTCATTAATTTTCCTGTGGATTTGGGCGGTCATAGATATGCCAAATCTTTTTGGGGAGAAAACTCTCTCCTCAACATCACTTTCTCACGGCTTGAATCTATTGCTCTTTTGTGATTCTGTTCTAGAATCAAGACCTCTCCCTTTTACTATTAAATTTTTGGGACTTCCAGATATTCCCCTCGATGATGATGATTTTCCCATATGTTCATGAAGTGGGTTTGTACTAATGTACAGATTTTATTGTTGAAAGTTATTGAAATCTTTTTCATTTACATTTCTTTATAGTTAAGCGAAAGTTCATAATTCCGGTTTCGGCCGGAATTTTCTTTGTGATTTCCTGGTAATTCCTGTTCCGGTTTCCCTAGAGTCTAAGTTGGCTTAATATGCTCTTCAAGTGCCTGTCTAAGTTCTAAAATGTTTTTTTTGCCTGACTAAGTTCCATTAAACGCTTATTGTATTAATTTACTTATTTAGAAGCAGTAATTCAATCTATTATTATTACTGAAATTTTTAGAATTTTATTTGATGATTTAAAGAAATCTGTTTTATTATTACGGCATATTAATAATTGAATATTTTATCTAAAAGATTTAGGGACAGGAGCCAACCAACAATTTTAATCCAGTTCTTTTCACAGATTTATTAAATTTAAAGATATCAAATAGCTGCTTATCCAGATAATTTTAGGTGTGGAGTGGGCTACTATCATTTCAATCGATTTTTTTGGACAAATGATAAGAAATACATTTTGGATTTAAAATAAAGAACCTTATAGAGTGATATTTTATTAACTAATTTATTATATTAATTTATTATTATTATTATTTTATTTCTTATTATATTAATTATTAATTGAGTTTTATATTCAAATTTTAATATTTGTTCATTAATCGGCAAAATTTGATGATGACGAGAAATGAAAATATCAAGATTGAACAAAAATTCTTAATCGTCCAATCACTTTATATATATATATATATATATATATATATATATATTTTATTATTATATACTATTATATTATATATATATTATATATATATATATATTATATATATATAGGGGTGGGATTTAAAACAATCATGTTTTTTTTTTTTTGTTTTGTTTTTTAAATTACTTTTTTTCTATGTATTTGGAGTTTTTTTAGGGTTTTTAACATTAAATAGTTAAATCAAATATGGTAAAGGTATGAATATA
>JABUQX010064013.1:0-28470 GCA_015478945.1 Trachelipus rathkii
TTAGCATAATACCTCACTCAACCACAATGAAGTGATACTGGCAAACAAGAACAATATTAAATTATCCTAGACTACCAAAAAATATACAAATGTAATTATCTATTCATGATTGATTCATGTCACAGCTATATACTTAATATACAAAATTTGCCATGTTAAGGAGGTTTAGGATAACACACTCTCTTCCTATAAAATTAATAATTATAACTTAACTTCAATGAGATAAAAATAAAAATTCTACACAATTAGTCACAGTAAGGATAGCACAGATAAAATGTGTAAATTTAATCTAGCATCATTATTACGCAAACATTTGGTAGAATCACTAGGATTATCGAAAGTCCCTTTCACACATTATACTTCCAATTAATTTTATAACACATAGTATTATGGAAAACTAGACAAACACATCGCTCTATATCACCTATCCCTTATTGGACAACTAACGACCTACTCAATAATTTATCTCATTATAATTATTGCTAAAGTCAGATAAACAATAACCAACAACCCACTGGTCCTACATTGATACCGAATTTGCCCTTCTCTCACAATAGCGCAAAGTATTATAGATAAATTGAATTTTATATTTAATAGAATCCTACTACATTCCTCTATTGCTGCAAGCACTAATTCAACATGTATGGATTATCAGTTAAGTAATACAAAAAATCTTAATTCAGTACCTAGCTTAGCTTCGACTAACTGGTACTTACAACACAGCATTATATATTGCTGAATGGCTTTTAAAATCAAAAAATCTCTCACACATCCACTATTACTTTAGCAACTTTATTCTTAAGCATCGAATAGAACATTAACTAAAAGTAACATTGTCAGAATACTAATGTCCTACCGACATATCTTAATATCAATATATACGTTTATTAGGGTATAAATTTAAATTAACAATAAACAATTACCCCATTAAAAATTAAAAAAATGGTAGAAACTTCAATATCTAGGACGTACACTAGAATAGCTAAAGTTTAGTATAACATAGGATGACACTCCCTCCTGTAATACAAAATTACTTTATTATAATATTGGACGGTATCCCCTTACTAAGATAGCGCAAGTTACTCCCACCTCTGAACTATCTTATTAATCTTTATTTTATGTATCAGGATATTTATCCCCCAACCCTCAGTTAGCTGCTTCCTACTATTATATACAAAATTATTAATAAGCTATGTAACGCTGATTGAATATTATCTTATATACCATTACTTAAATAAATATAAGGTTTGAGACGTGCGGAGCAATCCGCGGTGCCAGGTTTAAAAATTACGGATTTTTTTTTTTGATACTGCAACAGACACTTTCTGCAACACAGTATAGAGGTGAATTATGATAGGTGCTAGACAGATGAAACAAGTTAAGCTGAGCGTGATGTATTATAATTGGAGGGATGACAGACTATGCAGGTTACTCCACGGAACTATAAATTAAGGATCTCAATACATTATTCACCACAATGTAGCAGTAAATGAGGAAAAGAGAGAATCAGCTACTGAGAGCAGATGTTTGGAGTGGAGAGAGCGGCCTAAGACATTATGGCATTATGAAATATCACAGGTGGTCTTGCTTCACTATATAGATTACTAGGCGACATGAGTTTCCAGTGAAGGAATTGATGAGAGTAGGAACATTGGCAGATTCTGCAAGCTAAGTTGAGAGTGTCCACCAGTATCATAGGAAGGAGGAGAGTGACATATGATCCAAATCACTACTGACATGTTACAGACGCTAATACACGGCACGTAAAGGAATATCTGTGCGAAGCGATCTTCTAGATAGGATTTCATAGTATTGTGGAAGGAGTTTGAGAGAGGCATTTAACAAAGAGAGTCATATAACACAATAGTATAATCCAGGTAAGAGACAATAGGCGAGATATATCTTCGTTCCCATTGGCAGTAAGAAGAAGAAGATCAGAGCGGACTCGCGAGATCGCACGAGATCTGACTCGAGCTCCGCATAAGGAGTAACGTCGTATGAAGTCATATAGCGGAGTAAAAAGGCTAGCAGATGAGTTTAAGACTATCAAAATAAAGCCGATTGTGATTGAGTGTATAAAGAAGTGAGGATGAAGAGAAACGTGAGAGGATCATCAATGTCTCGGCAGACCGAACTCGAGACACGATGAATAGCATCGAAGGCGTGCATACTATGGAGAGAGATAAGTGGCTAGCATTATCCACATAAAACGTTCAAGTGAGGTATGCTATTCTTCGAGATAAGAGAAATTATGGTTCCAATGTTGAGACGTGTCTATAGCGGAGATTGACTGACAACTCGGTGCAGTGAGATACTGCAAAATAGCTACCTGCCCTACACTTAGAAATATAGTATTATATTGCAACTAACAACCTATGGAAATAGTATTGTCTTATTGCTAAGCTAGAAAAGGTTGAGATAGCTAGTTGATCTGAAGTCTGTCCTCGCTAACATAGAGAAGATGACGATTACGGATAACTTATGAATGATATAAGAACAATTAACACAATTTAGCTTGGCTTGAGAGCGTGAGAGACACGAGGTTGAAAGCTATGCTATTCACAAATAGCCGCCGAACATACGTAACTAAGAATTGTTCCAAGAACGTCTCACGAAAAGCTGATCATCCGTAAGAGAATGTAGTGAACAGACAAGAGATTCTGGTATGTGACCAAACAAGCAGGTGGTAAGGCAGGAGGGTAGCTAGGTAAACGAGCGTGACCGACTCCATAGGATGACACATAGGCGGATGGAGGTAATCAAGAGGAAATGTTGGAGAGAAGAGGGATGAGGTGGGAAGAAGTCGGGTTTTGGCGAGAGAATTTAGAAGGAATGGAGACGGTGGTGAAGCGCGGCGAGAACCCAATGACATACGTATTTGCAAGAATACATATTTAATTATTTTGGAGATCCCTCCCCAGTCCCCAAAACTTGTCCGAAACTAGACCTGCTTTCTCAAACCATCGACAACAGCAACAAAAAATTCTCATAATACGATTGCTTGCTTCGGCGTCATGTGCGATTGTGAGAACGACATAATTTTTCAGATGCGTTATGTTTAAAATTAATAATATATATTATCGGATACTCATGTATCAGTAGTGAGTCACTAGAATATGGTGGTAGTAGCCTAAATTTAGTAAAACCACTGTTCGAAGGTTGCCCGCTTCGTTGTCAAGGAGGGGAGTAAGGAATAGACAAAGTATAAAAAAATGAAAAGTAAATATTATATATGCGATAATTATATTATATTAGGTATACTTCGCTATTGCGTATATATTATATATTAATTATATATATAATAATAATAATATAGTATATAGTATATATTATAAATATATTATATATATATATTAATATAAATATAACAACTTATAATATATATATTAAGCTATATTTATTATTAATATATATATGATTATAGTATACAATATTACATAGTCGTAATAAATATTAAAAATAATACGTCATAATTATATATATATATAAGTATATATAATATATATATTAGGTTATAATAAAAATATATATAAGTGAAGTAACAATTAAATATAATTAATATTATAATTAAGTTAAAATATATATCTTTTACCATATATATATATATACTAATATTAATATATAGTGAGATACCTTATGCTTTATTAATCAAAAGTTTAGTATCTATAGGAATAAAGCAAAATTGTTTTTTTTATGTTATTATTTATTTATAAGAAAAATCATATAGCCTATTTATATATATATAATATGGTATAAATATTAATCATTAAATCATATTATATATTATAGTAGTATTAATATAATATATTAGTATAATATAATTTATTTATATTATGTATTATATACTACTAATCAATTATTAATATAAGGTAGTAAATATAAAAAAGTATGATATTATTAATTAATAATATAATATATTTTATTATATTTATTTAATCTAAATATTTTTCAATTAATTATTTAAATTGCTCAAGCTATTTTTGATTTAAAAAAACAAAACATCTTTGCGTATAGAATATATATATATATATTAATAGATATAATATATTATATATATATATATTAGATATAATATAAAAATAATTAATTTAATATTGCTTTCCTACTATGTACATTTAGACATTAGTATACTCTAATATTTTCTTTAAAAGCCGTTATAAATAAGTATTAAGGATTTTATATAGATTTGCATTGCTTAATATATATAATTATTAATATATATATATAATATATATATTAATATATAGTACTATTATTAATAGCGTATATATATAAGTTATAATATTATATATGATAATATATATATATAAATATATAATAAATATATATAATATTATATATATATATATATATTATATATATATGCGATCATCATATAGTAACTTCAGTCACTAAGTATGCAAAGTAGGGTTTCTCTGCTCAATGTAAATCTTGTTTATGTGCTTGGCTGACCAAATGTTCCTTCATAAATAAATAACGGCAGGACTTATGGTATGGATGTAAATTTAATTCTCTAGTTTTATATCATTTTAAAAGTAAAATAGTGACGATAAAAGATTTTAATCGCAAACATATATGATAATGCTTACCATACATTCTTATTTTATATGATGTACAATTAAGAAACGTAGATAGGCCTGTATTCACCTTAGTAGGAGCTGATTTATACGCTATATTATATATATTAGATACCATGAACATAATGTAATAATTTGAAATTTTACTCATATATTCAATACGAAAGATAATATACTATCTTATCTATAAATACTTATCATCTATACATCCATGGATTATTTATCTTACATTAAACTGACTACTATACATTATGAAGTATTAGTCTCAACACCTAACTTAGATTAATTCTCATTTGAATTTCAGCACATATTATATTAGAGCTGATATACAATTAATTATATAGGTCATAATAATTAATTATATTAAAGACTGTATTAATTATTAATAATAATTAAAGTATTTTATATTTATATAGATTATTATATATACATAATAATTATTAAAACAATAAACAAAATTGACAAACATTTTTCATGAATATAATGATATATCAAATAATAACGGTATTCATGTATAGAGAAGGAGTTTAATTATTAAATTGGTCGTCATTTAGCTTATTAATTATTGTTAATCATTACTTAAATATTATATATCTATGTTTTTACTATTGCTACTTAATATTTATCATTAGTGTTAAAAATTCAGTTAATAATTACTTAGGTATTATTTTTAGCATATTGATTTTGATTTTTTAGGTGCTGCGAGAATAGAACTAAATTATTATAAGTTAGAAACGTTGTCATGGTTAGATTCACTAGCTCAGACGAAAGATTAAACTTTACCATATATTTATTAAGTATTTATAATAATATAATATATGATATATATTAATTAAATTATATAATATATTAATAATACTAATAATATATCATATTTATTATATATTTATAATATAGTATATATATTATAATATGATATATAATATATATTATATATATATATTATTATATAATATAGTATTAATAATATTTATATATTATATTCAATATTTATATTATAATATATATTAAATATATATATAATATTATTATTTATAATAATATATTTAATTATTATATATATTATATATATAAATAACTATATTATATATAATATTATATTATCATTATATATATATTACTATATATATATTATTAATATATATATATTAGTAATATAATAATTATAATATTAAAATATGATTATTATTTTATATTTAACGGGTGGTAATTAAAATCCTTAATCCTATTAATTATATATTTAACTAATGTATGATATTAACATATTATTAAAACTATTAATAGGATAACTACAGTATTTGAGGGATGGAGTTAGAGATATATGAGTGTAATAGTAAGTTGTAATAGTATACTGGAAGATAAGTAAACAATACAAAAAGCGGAAATTCTAAATATTTCGGTGAGCCGATTTGTGCGTAAATGATATATTTCTGACGATGCAGAAAAATGATGTCGAGATCATTGCGGTATATTTGCACAAAATGGTCAGATAGGCAAGACACGACTGGTGCGGAGAGAATGTAGGACGTTGTTTTAGGGGTGGGTGCAATATTGAACAATTCAAAACAGCCTACAATGACTCAGCGTAGAATTTTGATAAAAAGAATACACTCGGAGGGTGGCCACTGCTGGCGCACGCTCAGCACTGGCTAAAACATAGGGGAGGTCACTTGAGAGTGCGATGATAGTTCTTCAACGGAGATGAGAAATAGCGGAACTGAAGTCAAAAATTTAAGAGACGGGGAGTGTAGAATTTTGATTAATATTGGATTCGATGTGTTAGTTAAACGATGATAAAGATAAAGAGATTTATTGAAGATCGTGGGTACATATATAAAGAAGAAGAGAAAATGACATATTGGATAAGATAATGTTTTGGTTGATGAAGCATAGAGTCCAGGAGTAAGGGAATGATGGGTTAAAAGAGGTTTGGACATTTTGAAAGCACGAGAACAATTGTAGTAGCAGTATTAAGTGATATAAAGAGAAGAGTGTTGTATAAGTAAGGGGATATGTGTACAGTAGATTAGACGGGGGAGACCAAAGAAGACAACGCTGAATGCCATAGAGCATGATACACTCGAGGATCGTTCTGCTAACAGGGAGATCGAGAGCGATAGCTAGCGATGGCAGCACAGAGAGAAGGACGTTGTTGATGTGAGATGCAGAGCGAACAATGCGGGAAGTGGACGCACGATGTGGGTGATGGCGAGACGAATGTTAACTATATTATAGAATCCACTGTGCACTTGACTACTTATTAGGGAGCGCACGTACCATACCTCGTCGGCCTTCCCTATTGAGAACTGCTGCTCGAGAGAGTATTTCAAGTGTATTATGTATATATATAATAATAATATATTATCTACGTATTAATTACATATATATATAATATATACTTAATTAATTAATTATATATTATAAATAATAATATTAATAAATAATATTAATATAGTATATATTATATATATATTATATATATATAATATATTATATATATTAATATATATATGATAGTATATATTATATTATATTATATATATATTATTATAATATATTATATATAATGATATATATAATACTATATATATATAATATATATAATATATAGTAGATTTTAGTATATTAGTATATTATATATTATATTTAAAATATTATCATAAATAAATAATTATGATAATTTAATTAGATAACAATAAACATAGTGATTCAATGATGATCAGTGTTCTAGCTATAAAATAAGTGAACTATTTTGACTCTCCGAAATTACTGAATAAAAAATATGAGATAAATACAATACAAAATTGCGAAAGGGACAAGCAATCTTAAATAATTATCCTAAAAAACGTATCAAATATTTCTAACACAGGTATATCAAAAGTACTTATGTTATATAATGTTATAATTTAATCCTATAAGGAGGGATGACAAGAAAGTCTCATTTAATTGCCATAACGATCATCATTACACCTTGTACCATCTATTAAAAAATGCACGAGGAAAGAATATTGTAACATAGCTTCTATCTGGATGTTTATAGCCTATTGCTTATAGCTTAATTAGGAGGTGTTCAAGTTTTGAATACTTAAAACGGTAAGATAATGTTATATCATCATCAAAGTTACTACATACCTTTGTAGTTATAAAGTTCTAAACCAAAGCTTTTTAATTCATAAAATATTAAACCAACGAGTTTTTTTTTTCATAAAGTTCTAAACCAAAGCTTTTTTAATTCATAAAGTTCTAAACCAAAGCTTTTTAATTCATAAAATATTAAACCAATGCATTTTTACATTCATAAAGTTCTAAACCAAAGCTTTTTTAATTCATAAAGTTCTAAACCAAAGCTTTTTAATTCATAAAATATTAAACCAATGCATTTTTACATTCATAAAGTTCTAAACCAAAGCTTTTTAACGTTTTATTCAACTCACTCTATTTCTAAATACATCCTAATTTATATTATTTATTTTAAGCTTTTCTTAAACACTTGAAATAGTATTATTTTTAACCATAGACCCTATATTGAACGTGAGTAATATATATTTAAATAAAACTTTATTATATTTTTTAACATTATTTAAAACATTCTACTTTTAGTTCCTTTTTATTCTTTTTAAGTTCAGAGAAATATTTAGGTGAATTAAGCGGTATAAAAATGCTATTGAATGATATATATTATAATATATATATATATAGTATAGTATATATAATATTTATAATATAATCATATATTATTATCATATATTAATATTATTATATCATTATAATATATATATATAGTATATATATATATCTAATATTATATTATATATTAATTATAATAATATTATATTATTAATAAATATAATATTAAATATATAAGATATATACATATACATATTATAATAATCATAATAATTATATTATATAAGCGGGTGATAATGTTAGCGTATTAATGTGGTCGTCGTAAAAGCTATTATTAATATTTTGATTGCGTCTCATTATGTCATTTATGATTAAGAAATGAAGAAGGAAAAAAGAAGGGTGAAAGAAGAGAGAGAGAGAGAGAGAGAGTATGGCGTAATTTAGGAGAGGAGAGAGATAAAGAAGGAGAGAGAGAGAGTAGATAGTAAGAGAGAGAGGAGAGATGAGAGGAGAGAGAGAAGAGAGATAAATAGAGGAAATAGATATGGATATAGAGATAGAGATATTAGAGATACGAGATTAAGAGATAGAGATAGAAGATAATGAGAAGAGTATATGAGAGATAGAGATAAGTAAGTAATAGAGAGAGATAGCAGAGAGTAAGAGAAGAGAGAGTAAGAGATGAAGATGAATGAGAGTAAGTATGATAAGTAAGAGAGAGAACTTACGATATCACATAACGTATACTAATTTAACTAAACTAATCTCTTCTCTAAACAATTTGACTTTAAAAAATAACAAAAATACGAGTAAATTTTGTTATCTCTCTCTCTCTCATTTTTTACTTCACATTTAAAATTAAATTACACAAAGAACATCGGAAATAGAGAATTGGAAGGAAGTAATCTCTTATTCCGTCGAAGTGTCATATTTTTAGCTGATCTAAAAGGCGAATATGGTATAAGATATAGAATAACGGTATTAGGGCATGGAATAAGGGAATTCAGCCATAAATGCAAACAGATCACTTTGACGATATTAGATGAAAGGGGCACGAGGGAAGGGTGATAATTGAGTAGGATGATAATGAGATGAGGGGGAAGAGTATTCTAAGTTCTAAGGAGAGAAATCTATTAATTAGAAGCCATTTTAGTCATTATATTCATCTTCGATAACTAATAAGTTCGCACATTATATTAATTATTATATCACACAACATTTGTAAAGCTCCATTAACAAAGCTTTTCACAAAGAAAAGAAAAATACTTACATCTATAATAAAACCTAAAAACATACTTAATTTAATATATAATTATAATATCTATAATTAATTAATAATATTTATTATATATATATATATATCGTAATATTATATGATTAATCTTATAAAATTAACAAGTTAATGGTTTTTCGGATATTAGATTATAAATAAAAAATTAAGTAAAACCTATAATCAAATTGAAATTTCCTATTGTATTATTTCAAATTTTATATGTGTTTGGAAATTTAAAAATAGTATTATTAATGTAATTTTGCAAAAAATTATTTACATAGATTGAAAAAAATGATTTTTTTTTCTTCATGTATAATATATAGTTAAAAATTGAATTAATTATCTATTGTTGAATCAATTACATATAGGCGATATTGCATATATATCACCTTCACTTCTACTCTGAAGGTTAATGCAAAAAATAATGTTATCAAAGACAAATACTAACACATCTTAAAGCAAGATAAGCAGTCAACATATAACAAAGTTCACATCTATATATTCAACAGTAAAGAAACTAACACGGCCACAAAATCGTACCTACTTTTCATTAATGACATTATCTCTATCAATTCGTCTACCTCGATGTATCCTGAAACAGTAACAATCTCCGAGTAAAACTGTTTAAAATTCTTCAGATATCTATTGAATATTTTGACCCACAACAACAAATCCTAACACACCTTACACACGGGAATAAACGATCAACGTTAACAAAGTTTCACCTTAAAAAATTAAAGACGTGCCCAGCTTTCATTCTCAATAGAACGTAACATTTCACTACTTGGTCAAGCATGTCTCTAACATTATACAATCCTTAATCTTACAGATAGATCACAGTACATTTTATAAGCATAATTTTACCATAACCTTGCGTAATTATCATACAGACAAAGAAAGTGTGCTAAACATAACAAAGTTTTTCACATTAAGAAAGCCACCGTAACATGGCCGAAAAAGAATATAATTTATTACGACAAGCCTGACACAACTTAAGCAAAGAATAATACTGCTACCTTACAAAGTTCCAAAATTTATCAACAGTAAATAATGAGTCAATAAGCGAAACATAAGTCGGGAAGTAAAACAAGATTTCAATTTTTATTAATCATAATATTTATCTATTAAAAGTGCGTTAATATAATATATAAACATATAAATACATAAAAACATAAAGTTATTTTAATATATTAATTCATCTAATCAGAGAACATAGGATTCAGTTGGGTACGTTCTATTATCTCTTCTAAAGATTCACACAGCCCTTTGAAAGGTTAAGTATAAGCTTCATTGTGGCACTAAAACTCTTTTTCGGCTATATTGTATTGATTCAGCAGCAACTCATATCTCTCATACAAAGAGAGAAGTAAACTCTTCCACATAGCTGATAGTTATAAAGCATTCTGTTATAACTGCATTATTACGGAAACCACATGGTTTCGGTGTAAATATCTATAGATTACACTACTGTGCTATATGTATTATGCCCTCAAGTATGTAACATCGTTAAGGTGCATGTTAATCTCGTTTTTATTTTAATCAGAAAGCTGTAATATTTTCAGACGTTCGAACTGTGAACATACATGTACGCATGGAAGGTCAACACACAATCGATGGGTTCCAGTATTTTGGGTTGTGTACATCAAGGGTTTTAATAATGTCACACGATAAGAACACAACGTCTATTCTATTATTATCCATCTACAGAGGTTTACACTCTTGATATGATATTTCACTACTCGTCGATCTATCGGATAACAAACACTTATCATTTAGCCATGCAGCTGCGATATCGATAATCTTGAATGATCCATCATCATATTCCCGCCCCGAGCATAAAGCGATTAAAAGGTCTATTCATTTGCTCATCTGGCAGGAACAAAGCATGTATCGGTAATCCACCGGGTTGACGATCAAAATTTTTATTGACGCATCGTTGGGATGATACGAAACGCTCTGAAGATATAACAACAGACGTGGAGATGCGGGGAGATGTCATCGTACAAGTACAGCGAAAAAATGTCCTACGGACGGAAATCGTAAAGAAAGAGAAATAATGAGATCCTTTCTTCAACAATCAGAAGAAAGTAAAACAAAAGAATAACACGCACGAACGAACCATATATCAGTTCAAAGGGTTATTATTCTCGGTTAGACAAATAACAACAATCAACAATCAATAACTAGTACAGAAAAATAAGTTTATTTTATACTAACCAACGATAATATGCTAACAGTAAATTGTTTCACGTTCAAATAAGCTAAGTAGCAATTACCAAGAATAGAATTATATTGGTACATGCAAAACATAACACACTTATGTGCGAATAACTACTAACATTACAAAGTTCATACTTAGCAACAGTAAAGTACTAAGCACAGCGTACAAAACGTAACTACTCACACGCTTTTTCACTCAGCATATCTCTACATATCAATTGTTAATTTTAATTTACACTATTGATTACGTCGTATTCGGTATCATTTCGGGATAAACATAGTCTACAAAATGTTTTTATATAATAAGCCATCGAATATATGTAAACGTAACAACGTTTTATACAATATTTAAAGACTAACATAAATAACGCTGAACTAAGATAGTAATGTACCATACGACGAACCTAACACACCATAACGTACGATAAAACTACTAACATTAACAACTTCCCACATTAACAACAGTAAAGTACCTACACTTCGTACAACGTACCTATTTTCACAACTTTTGTCAAGCAAATCTCTAATATATCAATGTTAATTGTTAGTCTTGTGTATTGTTTTACTCAAAAGTTTAGAGCATAAACTGATCTGATAGCATCATCTGACATAAGAATATAATGCATGACGAACAAATGTTATACACATCAATCTTCGTAACATTAACAAAAATTCCTCATAAGACCTCGCCTAATATATATCCCATCGGAATAATTGCAAACATAAAAAAGTGTTAAATTCAAACTAACAAAAATAACAAAATTTAATCCTGACATAACATAAAAACAACATAACAATACACAAAAAAATTAAAGAGTCTTATTGATATAAATTATCACAGTAAGCGTAATGGTTCACTGGACTTTCATAAGGCGTAGATCAGGTGAAGTCAGGTGAAATATTCAAGGACTACCAATCTCTGTAGACCCCCTACAATATTAGGAGGCCAAGCGGTGAGTCCTATGAACATTGAAATTCAGAGGTCATTTGGCCGATATATGGTTGTGGATAAGATAAGCATAAAAACGTTCTTTTACTATAGTGGATTCGTGATCATCGGAAGAAATTTTGATAGACACGGAAAGTTCGCATGCGGGAGATGCTGCAACGTAACTATATGCATGACCGGCGAAACTGGCATGGAATATATGTAGCAGAGTGCGGGACACATACCGTCAGCGAGGAAATAGCAGACTACGAAGAGGATTGAAGAAGTTGCGCGTGACTAGGTCAAGAAGGTAGAGTGGCGCAACAGTCGATAATGCTTGATAATGCTATCCGCGATGTATAGATATAGTGAGCGAACGAGGTAACAGACGTATAATGAAGATGCATGGGAAATCCGCTGATAGTGCGAGGGTATAGCATAGAGTAGAGACCGATCGATCGTGAGAGCTAGAGTGAGTACTGGAGCTGGGTTGTTGCGAAGGAGGAGTGTGCGCTCGGTTCGACGATATACCACATCATTGTGACCTAATGAATAAAACGTAGACATTAGGAAATGGTCTTAAGGCAAGACGCTAACATGTAGCTAGTCAGACAAAGAGATTAGACTCGGTAAGCTTTCACGTAACGTTTCTAGACCAGTACAGTAATGTCAGTGGGTTGAACACGAGGAAATTATCTTAGCAAGAATCGAACATTGTCTCTAAAAATCAGTGTGTATGTTTCACATTGTCGATGAGTAATGATTTAACATACACGTAGCTGAGACTACGAAGAGAAGTAAGTTTTCTTAACCAAAGAGTATTAAGCAAGTTATCATTACCGTTCCGAGAGGAAAGACCAAGGGGGATGCCCCCGTTGAAAGGGTGTGAATCCTGATAGGGGGGGGTTCACCCGAAGGGGTGTAAGCGGGCGATATACTCTCCTACGTGAAGGTAATGTGTTGCTTGATACGTCTTGGTTTATGGAAATATAGTTATTTGTAATGTTAGGGTAGCGTTATGTTAAATATTAGTCTATGACATGGTGAAAATGAAACTGGATGTGTGTGTAGGAGAAAGAAGAGTTTTATTTGAGGTAAGAATATTACTGGTGTATATCTTGTACGATGATGGTAGTTGAGAAACGTGAGCCTAGAGTTAAAGTGTTTTTTGGCTGGAGTAATTGGTTAGGGTTTGCCCTGTAGACTTTTGGCTGATTTACGTCTTATTTTATGTCAGATGATATTTCATAGGTACTTCGAGCACGAGGACACGCTTTTTGATGGAAGATAGTGTCATTGCATAGGTGCAAGGAGGCTAGTATCGTCTTTATAGAAGTGGTCAACTTGTGTGGTAAGGGATTATTGTTTAGAATAGATACGGCTTTTACGCTGGTTGCAATATATGTCGAGAAAAATTGGGACAACGATATCGAGCTATTGTGATGTACTGGTTTAGCTACTTTGGACCTTGTCGATAAGTAGGAATTTTCAGGTGTGTAGGGGCTGATATATTCTTTACACGAGGTATGGTTAGGTTTGCAGTTTGTTACATTAAGTCGTGAGTTGAGGTTAAGATTATTTGTTGCTTTTTATTGCTGTGTAATACGTTTGTGTTGCATCGTAATATGTTTGTGTTGTGGGAGTAGTAGAGAGAATATCTTTATAGTGTTATGTTTATGCAAAAAGTGATACTCGAAAGATAATAATATGGACTTCAAGTAGATTTCGAAGTAGAGTCATATGCGGGTGGGGATGGGTAGGGAATAGGCAGGGAAGTGGTGGTTTTTGATTTTTCTGATTACTGATTAAGTGCTGCTTTAAATCAGGTAAAGCTATTGGCCGCGTTTCTGTGATATTTTAGATCAAGAAGTTTTTTTTATGTATAGTAGGGCATAGAATATTTGTTAGCTTTTTATGTTAGTGTGTCTGGTTAAGTAAGCTTTGTGTAGTTGTCAATTAATTTCTAGGAGTTGATGGATATTGGAGGTGTATGAATGTAATTTTATTAATGGTTGGAAGTTATGTTATATGGAGCAGAATGTGTGTGGTGCGTTGAGCATTAATAGTTCTTTGTCATTGGTGATTAGGACAGGTGTTAGTGAGCTAATTTTTGATTAGTAATTAGTAGTTCTAATTATGTGCAGCTGAGACAACTCCGTAAAGAACTGATCCTTGAGGGAGTCACTTTGGAACTTGACGACTTGACGTTGTTTTTTTACCTTGGTTCTTTTTTAGACATTTTGGGCTCTTTTTAGCTTTTTTTAGGCCAGTGACTTGTTGGTTTTAAGAGGCGTTTGTGTTCATGGGATTGTAGGTTAAGACGCAGCTCCGGGAGGATGATTATTTAGGGAATGAATTTATCATTTTTCCCCAGTTGGCAGCGCCTGCACGCGAAGGAAGAGGACTGGTGAAACCAATATGGAGAGGTTTTTGGAATAATTTCCATGTCATGTACGAGAGCTGACTTCGGAAAGTGTCCATTCATTGCATGCAGATTTGTGAGTTGTGATTAGCGTCACCTAGGGTTTTAGAGGTCGGTGGTGGACGAAGTTTATAGGTTCGGAAGCCGACTTTCGCGAGGTTTGGAGACTGGAACTCAGGATTTTACCACCAAAAGGGGGGCGGAGACCCCTCAGAAGGGGGACTTTTGGGTTCCTGAGAGGGTTTAAATGGATGCGATAGATATGCATTTTTTGATGGTTCCGAAGTCGATTTATGCGTAGAATCGATACCGCTGAATCCGGACTCTTAAATCGTCTTTCTAGGCGTGCCTGGTGTCGGCGTTTAGAGCACTGGAGAATGTGAATCGTTAAAGAACACTAATTACACAGTATATTGGAACATTCGATGATCGTTGTAGTAAGTCGCCATGGGCGGGAAGAACGCACTTTTTGTCTATAGTAAATGGAATAGGAGTAATTAGGCATATGTGGAGGAATTACCAGCCCGGAAGGGCTGGCAGTCAGGACAGAGACAGACAAACCGAAGGTTTGTCTATGTTTGGCACATTCGCTAATTGATGTTTTTATCAATCCATCGCGCTTCAGCGCGTGCGCATACACAAACAGCAGTGACAGCGCCACGCACACCGTTTTCCTACGAAGGAATAGGAGATATTTGCGTTCAACTTGGTGATGGTGGTCATTGTGTGTGATATTAACTGGATCACAGGCGGTTTTGTGCCCTAGGTCACCTGAACCTAAGGGGCTGCTGCCCCTCGGCAAGGTCACATTGTCTGGAAGGAAGCCATGTTAGGGCTAAAAAAAATAAAACAAATAATCCGTTCGGAATGGGTATTGTAGTTGTGAGTTTTTTATTAAAATGTGTCGTAATCGTCGCTGGAGATACGGAGAGTTCGTTACCTGCGTCACCACGTAGGGGGCGTGGTAGGCCGCGGTAAAAGATTAATAGAAAGATCGTAGAAGATTGAGAAGCTCAGGGAAGGGCTGGAGGAGGCGGAGTTGGAGACGGGAGACGGCGGTGGAGTCGGATTCGGATTCGGGAGTCGGCATTGCTGGGCTTCAGAGTCAGGACCGGCCAGCCGAGTGGGGGTCCCCCCCTTGAAGAGAAAGAATGAGAAGAAAAAAATTATGCGAAACCGAGGGAAGAGAGAAGGAAGAAGAAAGGAAGAGGAGGAGGAAGGAGAGGAAAGGAGGAAGGAAGAAGGATGGAGAAGAGGAAGGAGTCGGAGTCGTACCGGCACCGTGCTCGGAGCGGTGCGGTTTCCGACATGTAAAAACTTGCATTGTAATGGATACAAGATCATGTAGGTTACATGAATGCTTTCGTGTTCTATCATGTACAGTGTCCGTAATTGCATTGTCATCATGCAGCCAGATAACTCTATTTTCTAGAAGCGTTGAGACTAACATTTCTATTTCCCATCTCGTATTTTTTTTATAGGAACGTTGACTAATATAAAGTTTTTTTCTGATATGAAAGATACATAAACATTTAACGTATGTTTTTATAAGTTGTGATTTCGATTTCATTTGTATTGATTTGAACTTAAAGCATTCATGGCATTTCAAAAGTTATATTCATGCTCTTTAAAACATAATAGTTCTTACTTTATTTTTTTTTTTTTTTTTTTTCTTATTTTTCATTTATTTATGTTTTGTCATTTTTTTTTTTTTTTTATGTTTTTTTAATTTACTTTTTCTAACTTGTATTTCTGGTTTCTTTTTTTGGGTAAGTTTTAGTTGTTGCCATTATGCTTTGGTTCTAATGTTTGTTATTGTTTAACTGTTTAATTTGTTGTTTGAATGTTTCTAACTTTATTTTTTATATAAGTTTTCATTTAGATTTTTATTTGTGTTTTCATTTTTTTATATAAGTTTATTTTGCAACTATACTTTGTGTTTATTTGTTTAATTTTTTATTTTCTGTCATTAATTGTTCATATTTCATGATTTGTTTTATTTTGTTTCTTTAAACCTTTTTTTTTGTTAAAATTTTTATTATTTTCCCAGTTTATAACGTAAAACATTTCGGTTTTTGACATACCCAAATCAGTGCTACTTTGCGAGTCCAGCACCACTAGCCTAAAAATCCATTGTTATTCATAGTCCTCAAACATTTGTGGCTATATCTGATCTATTGGATCATTGATTAAGGGGCACATTATTTGGAAGTGTCACTTTTTTGGGTAAACATAACATGTAAATCTTAATTCTTTTATCAGAAATTAACGAATATATGCTGCGTAACAAATAGTTTTCACAATTAATAAAGACTTAACATGACATCATCTGAACTAAAAAAATAATGTACAACACAATGACAAACCTAACAGCTTACACATGAATAAAACTGTTAGACTAATTAACAAAAATGGCCACACTAAAACCAGTAGAAGAACTAAGCATTACATTGCAAAACGTACCTTTTCACACTTTTTTCAAGCAATATCTGTAATATCAATACTAATTTTTACATTAATACGTAATTAACTAGTTATTTACGTAACCTTTTACTAGAATTGTTGTAATGACCAGAAATAAATCACACACAAACCACACACACATACACCACACACACACACACACACACACACACACACACACACCCACAAACACCACACACGCAACACAAACCACACAACACACAAACCAACATTTATTCGATCACTTACAAGATCTATGATCACAGATTCAAATTTTCATATTTCATAATATCTACACAAAAGATTTCCGGACACACTCAACACAACATTACAATAAGTTACAAAACTGAAATTATGTTTTTAGGATCTTTATTATCTCTTTATTGAGATCTCAGCCCCATTCAGAAAAATCAAACTGAAACATGCAAAGATTTTATGCTATACCGCATTTACCACTAATAAAATAAAATGATGGCAATGACTTAATTATTTATTTAATTAAAACAAAAGGTGGTTTTGGCACATCATATGCCATCATACAAGATGTTATTGGCAACACATGATATACTTGATTTGGGAGCGAGTTATATATAATGCGCAGTATACAATCGAAGGGTCATAATAATTATGCCGCATCTTTGATCAACACTTTATAGACTCATTGTTGAGATCTGCTGTTGTATCACATCCAAGTTTTTATGTTCTACAATCAGAGAATTTTCAAATCAATACTTTTTAATACTAGTCTAAGGTAAGATTTTTATTTTACTTTACTATTATATATTTATCACATTTAAAAATAACATTACCGTAAATACATTCGAATCAAATTAATTATGAAGATAAAAGTAATTGTAAAAAACTCAATAATATAAGACTAATGGGAAAAATGATATATTGAAACATAACTAAAAAAAACTATTCTTTCCAGGAACGTGTTGAATATACAAACCATACATTTGAGTAAAAGCATCCTACGTGACGTCATCATCGCACCCTTTGCATCTGATGGTATGATTGTTGTTGTTGTGTGGATAAATATTTTTAATATAGAATGAGAATACTATGTTAAACTTAATATTTTGAGTATATATTTAGCATATATTTCACCTTTTTGAAGACTGATTTTAAATTGGATCATTTTACAAGTTCTTACAAAATGTCTTTTATTTAATTTCCGGCTACCCTCTAACCGAATGAGTGCAATGCTAGGTAATAAGAAGAGAAGGGAACCTACTATCAACGGACATTTAACGCACCATCTCTGTAGAGAAATCTAAAAATCAATGATTCGTCAATACTCGACTGAAGAATTATAGATTTATTGATAGCATAATTTTTTATTCATGGACCAAGAGATCTGATACACCTCGTTTGAAATGGTTGATAATATGAAGTCATTAAATGCCATCATTACAAGGACTTAGATTATGATAAAGGGCCCCGTATAGGGATCCTTGGTGATATAAACTTTCACTATTTGCGATGATCGATCGACCTGACCGGGAAATATTAGTAAATATCAGCTTATGATATATAATGACAATAGAGTTGGGTGAAAGAGTATTTATATAAGAAGACGTTCTGGTAAGTGTCAGATATACCAGCTCCCGGTGACAAGGTATTCTTATACTACCAATATTCAAAGAAGTTGTTAGTCAACTGTCGTTAGATAGCTAAAGGAATAAGGCGTTTATGACTGGTGAAACGGTGCATTCGAGCCACGAAATCTTAGCTCATCTTTAAGCATCGTTACATTAGTACAGTTTTCACTAGAGCAAAGGTATAGGTTGTGCTTTAAATGCCGTCGTTTGTTAGGAAAATAACGCGAGAGAATTGTGTAGGCCAAAAATTTCATATCATATGCAATAGAGAAAGAGGCAGAAGCATTAGCTAAAAATATGGTACGGAATATACAGATTCTTTCATAGTCACTGATTTTGAAAAAATCGAGAAATGTCGAAATGCCGTATAAGTCGGTATTCGTCCTGAAGTTTGTATTGGATAAAAATCTTTATAACATCGAACGGAAGAATGAATCTTAAGTACTATAGGCCTGATAGTAAATCATTACTATGTATAAAGAAAAAGCTAAAGTTATGTTTTGAGATACGCAAAACATAAGGGCGTATATGAATGGTACTTTTGCACTTATTGTTACACTTTAAATAGTAATAATATCGCACATAAATTAGACTGTGAACATTATGGTTGTAGACAGTGTCTATACGATAAGTTGTCAAGGCTATTTTGATCACGATGGTATATTCCATGATGTGCGGAATGTCATTCGTGAATTTTATAATGCGATTCTGTTTTAAACCAACATCAAGGATAATATAGTGAAGAAATTAACGATTTTCAAACTCTGCCTTGTGCAAATAAATGCTGATCGTTACGGTATTTTCCAACACGATTGCACAAAGGCTTATTGCAAAACATGCAGTACATTATATGAGCCTAAAGAAGACGTATCATATTTCTAATGAAAAGAAAATTAAAGAAGAAAGATCTGATCCGGCTGGTTTATGACATTTACATGATTCTCAGAGATTGGGAAAATGAAGTTATTTGATAAAGGAAGAAGAAAATAGAGATTGCATCCTTATTTGACTGGTTGTCAGTGATTTGCGAAATGTGGTACAGAGTAGAGGTGAGCGGTATGCCTCACATTGTGGTCAGAACAGAACATTTAATTAGAGGACCGATAAAAAAGCCTGAATCATTTATAAGACTTCCTGATGGAGGTTTTCAGAGAAAAATCCGTAAAGCAAAAGTAGTTGTTTGCTGATATAATGCGGAAAATTTGATCATCATTTCGTCTATGCCTCATTACTGACACCCGATAGATTCTATCAGCAAGAACCTTTAAAAGAGGCATAAATAGATTTATGGATCGAATGGAAATATACACTTCAGGGATACGTTGCTTTCACACATGTGCATTGAAAGGCATGCCTAAATGCATGGGTGTTAGTGGAAAAGATAATTCCAAAGGTTTCTTTCCCTATACATTTTTAACTGAAGACACTTTGATTATAAAGGACCTATTCCTGATAAGAAATTCTTTGAAATAGATAAGAATGTCAGCAGATGAAAAGCTAGAAGTTTGAAGAAGTACTAGTAAGTAGAGTTTACTAGGTAAAGGAAATAATTATTTTTTGAAGAATGTGAAAAGTGTGTACAAGATGTTAATATAATAAGAAAATGTTTTGAGAAGTTTAGAGGTAGCTTCATTAAAGAATTTGATATATAGATAATTACGATAACAACACAACTATTGGCTCTTTATGCTTACAGCTTTATCAGAAAAGGTGGTTTATGCTGCTAAAAAATCAGCTATTCTGGTAAGGTAGGAACCCCTAAACTTTTCACCTAGAAGCAATTCGCTGGCCTTACTTGTCTCAGAGAAAAATTGAACATATAGACATAAGTCATCAAGAAACTGTTGCATTGATTAGGTGTTCAAACATTAAAGAAAAGAGAAATCAGATGACGGTTGTTAAATGTAAAAGGAGTGAAACTGCGTTCTATACCATGGTTGTGCATGTCATGGACATAAGACTGTAATAAAGGAAAAGGTATGCTGCATGGCGTATCGGATGTTGACCGTAGCATCTCACCTATCGCCCGAGAGAGGCCGGTGTAACCTGCCGGAGCGACCGAGTCCCGGGCCGGCGGCTTCTGCGGGCTTTTCGCGTCGGCGGGGCGGCCTCGTGGGAGTTGGAGCTGGCCGCCGGCCAGGGTGCAGTCACCGAGACAAGAAGATAGGTATGAACCGAAGCAGGGTTTAATGTAGTACTGTGCTGGGAATGTGAGATGGACAGTCTCACAAACCCAAATCATTCAGATCTGATCCATGACGCGATGAAAACATAATAGCCGATTAACGACTATTAATTCAACGTCTTAAGCAATGATGTTGTGTAACAACAGACTCATAATAGGCAATTCATATTGTTTGGAAGCCGCACTGAACCATTCGTAAATTACTACCCTCCAACTAAAGGACAGAAGATCATGTACTTTAGACTATACATCTTTATCCTTATGTTCAGAACGAATGAAGTATCCTTGTGGCCCTGAAAACCCGTAGGTGATAAAAGTACCTGCGGTTGAGATCATTTAAGAATGGCTTAATGATAATATTTCGGTATCAGCTTTACTGAAGATCTTCCTTTCCTCAAGCTTTACTACATCCCCGTCCTCGCTAAAAGAGCCAAAGAATAAATTAATTATTCCCCTCTGTGCAAAATGTGTTGAAGGAAATTGTGCGAAATGCAATCAGATAGAGAATGACGTGCTAATGAAAGGTGTATAACCAACTTGAAATTCAGTTAGGCATAAGGATGGGGTACGAAGATAATATAAAATTTTTGAAGTTTGGTCGTTTTAAGAGAAAAGATGAGTTTTTTTTTGAAGGAGTATGTGAACATTCTTAAACAATAAAAACGAGGCATCAGGACCACCAATATATCACGAAGACGACGTCCTGATCTGTCGGAGGAAAAACTTAAAGAGTTTGTTCGTCTTTTCAGAGAAAAGGAAGGTGTCGAACTTGAAAGTATTAACAATATCTAAGAAAAACTCTGGGATGAGGTTCATTGCACAATTCATGGCCTCAATTCTCTTTGGAGGAAATTTGCTCAAAATACGCCTACAAGAGGAGTTGTAGTATGTACTAGTGATACAAGTATGGGAACTAAATCAATCAATGGACAATGAGTACTAGTGTTATTCAATAGGCTGTAATATGTTGGAACAGTTGGTCAAAATGCCTAGCGAACATGTCAACTGTACAATATTGCCTATCGCCATACGTTTACGACTGCTGATGCACGGTATAAAAAATTATCGAGCTACTTAACAAGTCAAACAGGGCAATTGTAGCTGCGATACAGACTTTGTATTTTGTCGTCTGAGAACTACGAGTGAAGTTAATGAAACCAGGAAACTTTTTAGGTGAGACTAACAGAGTGAGAGTGATAGTCAGAATCGGTCTGAGTGACCATACCGCTGATTTCCTTTGTGTGGTACTGGACCTAAGTCTTATGCTGTTAGAATAAGGGAACTGCAGATGAAATATAAAATGATAGTTGTAAAGAGCCAAGGGTCTCGTACAGATCACATAAAAGATACAGATACTATCTAATTTGGAAACAATTGTTTAATGTCTAACGTATGATCGTTGCTCGCAAATAGTAATGAGGTCACGATGAGTCATTGTACAATGATATCTAAAACCATGATGTTACAGTGAATGCAATGAATGAAATACAATTTGAAAATGCTGATAAGAGATATTTGTACGAGACTAATGATGACTACGCTGTCATAAAAAAAGCTGCCACGAATAGGACGAGTCACGAATCCCTATGCTAATTTCACGGAAGTAAAGAGGAGGGGTTATGTTATAGCTGTGTCTAATATAACTTTTCAGCGCTGGGCAATAGTTGGAGGTGTCAAGTATTGTTGCTGGTATCAAAATGGTCACTAACACACTCGACTAAGCGAATCTTTATTAAAAATTCATGTCGCACTGCATCATATGGTTATAAGGGTAATTAACTGGTCCATTTATATATTATAAATATTTATTATGTCTAATGTATAATGTTTCATGTTTTTATCTTCGTCCACATTATTCTGAATATAAAACGTAATAGAAGTTTTTTTATTATCCCTTACATAAAATCCTTTTCTTTTCGAGTTAGATTTAAGGCAAACTTCTTGAGCCTAAATAAGAGATAGCTAAGAAATTATTTCAGGTTTTACTATTGCGTATTGTGAGTGTGGTGTGTGTGTGTGTGTGTGTGGTGTGTGTGTGTGTGTGTGTGTGTGTGTGTGTGTGTGTTTGTGGTGTGTGTGTGTGTGTATGTAATGTGTTGTGTGGGTGTGTGTTGTTGTGTGTGTGGTGTGGTGTGTGTGGTGTGTGTGTGTGTGTGTGTGTGTGTGTGTGTTGTGTGTGTGTGTGTCTTTATTCTTAGTTCATTAACAGTTAGGTAGGTGTAGCGTTTAATGTTTATAAATATATGTGTTAATGCTAAAATTAGCATTGATATGTTAGATATGCTTGAAAAGGTGTGAATAGGTTACGTTTTGCAATGTTAGTTCTTTACTGGTGTTTTAGGTGTGGGATTTTGTTAATGTTACCAGTTTATTATGTTTAAGAAGTGTTAGGTTTGTCTTTGTAGATTATATTCTTAGTTAGGTTATGTTATTGTAGCTTTATTAATGTAAAACTTTGTTACTTTAGCAAGCCAGCAATTATTCGTTGATCAGTGTATAAAGACTTGATTTTATGTTATGTGTTCTCAACAAAGGACACTCAAATGTGCCCGTTTGAATCAATATAGATCATTAAGATCAATATAGGCAGAAGCGGCGGACGGGTTGGGTGGGTTGATTTGAGTTTACTGATTTACTGTGGATCCTACGGGTAAGTAAACAGTTACAATTCTTAAGTGAAGATTTGACTTAATTCAGAAGAACCCAGTCGGACGAGTCGGGAGGCCTGCGTGGTGCGATGGACGCTTGTTGCGTCCGGGGTTGAGGGGGCTGGATGAGGTGGACTGTGGGAGCCGGAGAGTACAGGCCGCCGCGCGGTGAGGTAGTGCGTGGGTGCGACGTGCAGAGAGATACGCGGCTCACGTGAGCGGGAGAGCGCCGCTCAGATTCGTACTCGGACGGATTCCGGAGGATTGATAAGTTGTGCTGGTATCAGGCAAGTGGGTGTGGGATCGTTGCGCGGCTAAAGTATCAATAGGGTCAGTTAGATCAAGGTAGGACTCAATAGATAACATGCTGGTACAGGAGGGGTGAGTGGATGGGTGTGGTTTGATTTGACTGATTTACTGCTTATCGGGTATTGTAAACAGAGACTGACAATTGTTTTAGTAAAAAGAATTTGACCTGTATCAATAGATCAATAGTTCAATTATGACATAGATGCGTATGAGATCATAGATCAGCAACTGGACAGGGGTGAGTGGATGGTGGGTTTGGATTTACAGATTTACTCTTTTAGGGTATGTAAACAACGCTGCATACTTTAGTAAAAAAATGTTTGACCTTAAATCATATAGATCATAGATCAATTGATCAATAGATCAGACTCTAATCAACCACACGCCAACTGGAGGGCAGGAGGGTGAGTGGGATGATGGTTTGATTTACTGATGTACTGCTTTAGGGTACGTTGTAATCAACATGAATTTTGTAAAGAATTTGACTTAATCAATAGGATCAGATAGATCATAGATCAAGTAGATGCAATAGCATCATAGATCACGAACTGAACGGGGGGATATGGTGGATTGGTGGTATGTTGATGTTACAGCATTACTGCTTTGGGTATGTAAAACATGAGACAATTTTAGTAAAAATTTTGACCTTAATCAGGTAGATCAAGATACATGGATCCAACGCGTAGATAGCAATACCTGGCAGGGAGAGGGTGAGTTGGATGAATGGGTTTGATCACTGATTTAGATGTTTAGCGGTATTAACACGATGACATTTTAGTCAATATGACCTTAGATCCAATAGAGTAAATAGGAACAATAGATCAATTGATTGCAATAGGAGTCAATATACATCATCAGAAGGTGGAAGGTGGGGTGGGTGGGTTTTGCGATTTACTGAATTCTTTGCTTTAGGGTATGTAAGGACCGATGAATTTAGTAAAGCTCAGGAAATTCTGACCCTTAATCAATAGATCATAGTAGTCATATGAGCTCAATTAGGCCACAGAATGCGAGAGCGGTGGGGGTGGGTGATGTTATGGATTTACTGATTTACTGATTTAGGTTCTGTAAACGTAAATTATTCGTATATTTCAAGTGACTTAAACTTTCTGCGCTAGATCTAGCCCAACTAAACTTTAAAATTAAGCAAAAAAAATAAAATAAAATTAAATAAAATAAAAAGAGTTGAAGGACAAGTATAAGCGTAAATAAATAAGCAAATAAAACTTATGATAAACAAAATTAAACACAAAGTATTAAATAAAATGAAAACTTATATAAAATAAAGTTAGAAAATAGAAAAATTAAAAAGTTAAATATAAAAATTTAGAAAAGTGTCATAAATCAAAAGTATCAAAATCAAATATTCGCCAAAAAATAAAGTTTGAAAAGTACACGAATAAGAGTATAAAATAATAAAAATGAAAAAATAAAAATCGAATAAAAAATAAAGAAGAAAAACATAAGTTAGAGAAATTAAATTTAAAAATAAGATAAATAAAGAAAATTAATAAGAAATAAATTAAAACCAGAAATGTAAGAATGTATAAAATACTTATAAAAACATATAGTAAAAGTAATATGCATGTTTCAACTTAGAAAAAAAAAATTATATTAGTCTAACTCTCCAGATAAGTCTTCTGATTTGTGGGGAAATAGAAATGTACGTCTTCCACTTTAGAAAATAGAGGTTAACAGTCTTGGATGATGCGGATGTAATTGCGAATGTCACATGATACGAACAGAAGCTTTAGTAATGTAATGAATCTTGTATTATTCAATGAAGTTTACGTATGTCGGAAAACGCGACCGGCTCCAGAAGCCGGTGCCGGACGGACTCTGGATCCTTCGCTCATTTCTCCGATCCCTTCTTCCTTCTCCTTTCCGCCTCCGTCTTCCCCTTCTTGCTTTCTTGCTTCTTCTCTTCCTGTGTTGTGGCATCCTGCATTTGCGGATTCTTTTTTAAAAGGGGGACGCGCCAATCTCGCGGGTGGGGTCTGGAGCTCTGAAGCCAGCCGACATCCGACTGCCGAAATGCCGATCCGAGCTCCGAAACGGCCGATCTCGGTCTCGCAACGCTCGGCGTCGCCTCCAGCTGTCGTCTGAGTTGTGTGGCAATACTTCTTCACGGATCAGATTGTGACTTAAATTTTTTAGTGGGGAGAGCTTGCTGTCCCCTTAGCGGGTGACGCAGGAGGGAGGTGAATCGTGGCTCGGACGAGGATTCACAGTTCGGTAATGAGGCTACTGAACTTCACAACAGGTATTTCATTCGTACGTTAAGCGTAACTATGGTGTTAGCATGCAGGGCACCTCTGCGGGATTATTCTGAACCTTAGGGCAGGGGCAGCACCCCCTTAGTGCGGTGATGACTAAGTAAAAATGTGACTCAGCTATGTTTCGATCACCGACAGATGAGTCTTACATAGCTCAGAGCTTTGAAGCAAATATTCTTCTATGTCTTCGTAGCGCGAAAAGGGATGGCGGTGTTGTAGTATGTTGTGTGTGTTGGCGCGCACGCGGACAATGCTGCGCGTAATAAAAGATAATTGACGAAATAAGCACTATAGACGAAGCCGTTCGTTGTCTGTGTTGTCGCGATGCACAGCCGTTGCGGCGTGTGCCATTCTCGACTCCGCAAGCCATATGCCTAGTAATATATCTCGTATTCTATCTGTATAGGAAAAGATATTGGGTCTGGGCACCGGGACTGTGCCGACGTTACTTACGACCGGCATTAATTCGGAATGTTAAGGGGTTATATTGTAATGTATGATTTATCTTTGGATTGGACATTTATGCTGAGACCAGTTGAAATGCCAAGCCAGGCGAGAGGTAGAAAGACGATTTAAAGATCGAATTTAGGGGATCGATCGAGGATAACTGATGGGAACTACTGAAAATGCTCTAGCTCGATATATTTAACGCAGATCCTTCTGAGAACCAAAAAAGGACCCGCCTTTGAGGGCTCCGCGCCCATTTTGGGGTAACTCGGAGGATTGTTCGAGATAGATACGCTCGCGAGGACTCGGAATCGGTCTGCTCCAACCGTGAAATGTAGTGAGTGCGGGATCTGCGACGCGAGCTAAAGACTGGTCTTGAGCTGCTGGTGACAGATCGTGCAAATTGCTGATGAAATGAGGTGGAGTATTTCAGAGTCGCTGCCCGACATGACTGTGATTTCAAGAAGTATAAACCTTGCGGCAAGAGATGGGTGTTTCGAAGTCTTGGCTTCTGCCGTGGGCGAAGGGGGCTGCAAGTGGGGGATCGAGATAAGTCCCAAGAAGTGGCTATGCCGAAGCAGTTGGCGGATCTCCTGAAGTTATGATAAAGAGCGAACGTTAAAAGAGTAACGGCTAAAAAAAGCTAACAAGTGTGAGCCAAAAAGATGCAGCAAAAAAAGACAAGGGTAAAAGTAATAGAGGTCAAGGGTCGGGTCAAGGCAAGGTCAGGTCTAGTTTAGCGTTAGTTGCTAGCGCCTGTAGTTGTCTGCACTAAATATAACGCGGAGTTAATGTAAAGATTAAGCATTGATATGCGTTGACGGATAGTGTGCACTTGTAAGTAGAGGGTTGGATATAGGTTTAACTTGGTGTGTTTGTAGAAGGTGTTAGTACTGTAGATACTGCTGTTAAGTGTGGAAGTTTGTTAATATTAATGTTATCAGTTTATTCGTACGTATGGGGTTTAGGTTTGTTGGTGTTGTACAGATTATATTTTAGTTTTCGGTTATTACTGTTAGTCTTGTATTGATGTAAAAACGTTGTTAGGTTAGTATAAGTTCGATGGTTTAGTATGAACTACACGACTATATTTTTGTGTTTTTTATCCGATGATACTCGAATGTGTATGATCATAGATCAATAGACAATAATGCGATCAAAGGGTCATGGGAGAGCGAGTGGGGAGGGGTGATGGTTTGATTTACGATTTACTGTTTACTGCTTTAAAAAATCAGTAACTGATTCCATTTACTATGATATTTTATTAAAGAACTTTATTTTTGTGTTATTGTTTGCAGTTATGTCTGGTCTGTATGACTGAGATTAGACAAGCGATTGGATAGTATGAAATCGTTCTTGTAAGTATTTTACTGTGTCAGTGAAAATAAACGTTAATATGTTAGAGATCTGCTTGGAAAAGTGTAAATGGTTACGTTTTTGTATGCATGTGTAGTCCTTTACGGATTAAGGTTGTGGTACTTTTGTGTTTAA
>JABUQX010064014.1:0-20000 GCA_015478945.1 Trachelipus rathkii
TAAGTAACCACTTACCCCAGTTCGTGTTTACCAGTATGTACTACAAAAAAGGTTCAGTGTTAATTTAAAATAGGGTTAAGCATCTATAGCGGATCTCTATAATACATACTATACTCCATAAATACATAATTAATATTGAAAGCTAACCGACTGTTACTCAGCGTTCGTGCTGATAGAGAATTGCCCTGAGTTAAAGTAACTACATACATAAAATGAGATGCTCCAATAATTACTTTAATGCTAGTCATATGACATAAAAATACGGTAAATCGTAATGTGTAATAAAAAGCTAAGAAACAGTATAAATAAGTAGGAAGGAAGATCTGAAAAGACTCAGCAATTGTTGAAGCCTTAATACACATAAACTATTGGGAAACTGCATAAGAATAATATGCGAGTGACTCAGAGAGAAACAGTAAAAAACCGAGCCACATGAAAATAATTAACTTCATAGTTTTGTTCTACTATTGTGATAAGAGTATATATATCACTAGTTTCTGATATATTATAAAAATGAATTCTATACAAGGAAATCCTTAAGCTTAGATGAAACCCGCATACCACTGTAATAAAATAATTAATATATATTTAATATATCAATATGAAATGGCATTCTTCCCGGATACGGAGTGATAACCACCTTCATAAGAACTGCATTTAAATTAGATCAATTATATCCGAGGAGCTTGCCTCTGTGGATGACAAAAAAAAGAATTCAGAGAAGCGGAGAACGTCGCTTATCTAGCAAGCTCACCCTGCTCAAACATAAGTGCACTGATATACGTAACAATGGTTTAAGCTAATCAACATATCATAACTCTGAAGATGAAGATAAGCGATTTGTATTGGATTAGAATACTTTGAAAAGTTTCATGGCCTGATAAATTATGACTATTGACAATCTCATTCATCACTTCAATAAAGGAACACACCAAGTAGAACCTTCCATTCTGAATAAATAACGTCGTGAAAAGTAACAGTCATCATAAGGAGCAAATAGAGTAATTTCAGGCACTCGTGAGTCAAATTTGTTGAAAGAGAGAGTGAGGCGCTCTTACATTACGTAAATACAGAGTGTATGAGTGCCTCGCCGTTTGCATATATGTGTCGCCATCTACAATTTTGGAATATATTGAATACTTATAATGTTGGTGGCATGAAATATGGTGCCAATAGGGTTTCTCCATATATTATTCAAGTTGCTATGCAATCAAAATATTCTATCATATCACTCATCCCCCCTCATCAGTAGTCGTAATAAGATAGAGCGGTGAGGTCGAGTAATATTTTAGTATGTAGGTTAAGAGAATTTAAACACCTACCAAAAATGGAGAATCTAGTCTTCATCGTCACAGATATCAGTATGATAAAAAGCTTAATTATATTTTTATTAGTCTAATCAACTAATTTTGTAGAAGAATTTTATTTTGATATTTTGAGTATGTAATGATATATATCTATTCATTTATCTTTTATAAGGAGTATATTATTTACTTGTCATGTTGAAAAATAGCGTTTTCTTATTTTGTAATTTTTCAGCTGATTAACTTGAGGTCTCCCTCTTTTCTCTACAAGGGTTAAAAAATCTTCTTGTTAAATTGTTTCGTTACACGTCATAAAAGCTAGTAGCTAAACTTTGTTAATAAACTCTTACATATAAATGTAAGAAAATTGAGAATGGAATATTTTTTTAGAATAATAACACAAAAATACTAAAATTAAATATATATACAAAAAGGGTTATTATAATACGTTAATATTTGACATTCAATTTTATTTAATAATAATTAATAAATTAAATATAATATTATAAATAAATTATACTTTGGGTCACAACTCATAAATTTAATGATAAATAAATAACTACTAAGTATTGGTATGCCATATACATGTAAGAATGCAATCCTACTTAGTGTATGCCTATGATGTACCAACTCAAAAATGTTCTATATATTATAATTATAACTTGAGTTGATATTTATTATATTTAATTAAATATCGTAGTATCTAGGAGGCACCTAAATAATATTAATAATATATGTTCGGTATCTATGTTCGTGAGCCTCTTATTTATCTGGTATCAGCTACAATCCTCTAGATTATATATAAATATTAGTATATATATATAATTATATGTATAAGTAGTTAAGCGAGTAAAGTTTTATACCATTTAACTTTATATATACCGCGTATATATATATATATATATATAATATATATATATATATATAGGCTAATATATATATATATATATATATATATATATATGATATATATATATATATATTATTTATAGTATATTATATACATATAATATTATATATATATTAATATATATATATATATATATAATAATATATAATATATATATTATATATATGATATATATATATATATATATAATATAAGTCTATATATATATACCAAATATTGATTCATTGAGAGTATTATTACCATATAACCTACTCAATTGGTAAAGTGCTAGTGAGTTTATTGAAAATATTTTATGGCATCCCATTTAGATATATATATATATATATTAATATATATAATATAGTATATATATAATATACTTATTATAATATACTATACTATATTTATCATTAATATATATATATATCTATATATATATATATATATATAGTATATATATATATGCTATTGCGTGAATAATTTATATATATATTTTATTACTAATTATTAGACGTATCATAAATTAATGTAGAATTAACAGTGTAAATAAACTAAAATAACCATACTACTATTTGTAAAGTAAAAATATTAGTTGCGTGTGACCTTACATATTATCAGTATTTATTCTTTAGTGATGTTGTCTTTTAGTCACAAATCCTCACTTATAATTATTCTCTAATTGAGAGGGATTTTATATGAGCGTTTTAAAGAAAATATGTTTTAAGCTGCTGTAACTAATACAATATATACGCGCAATATCAGTATAATCCTTATATAATAAATAAAATAATGTGAAGAATCAATGATATAAATATTTTATTATGATGTGGTAGGATAAAATATTGAGTATAGCTGACTGCACAATGAAAGTAAGATAGAGATAATATAATTATACTATAAGAGATTATTGAGACAGACAGATAGGGTAGTACTCGAACAAGAGGCATATAGGTAAAAGAAGCAACGCAAGAAGGAGGGGGGAGAGGGCTGGTCACACGAGAATACGTCACTATAATCAAGTGGAGCACATTCAACTCTACCGCCGGGGTTCCCCTTAATATATATCAGGTCTCTTAGTAATGAGGATGCACGGTCAGAATTCCTCTACAAACGTTACATACGAGCTCTATCTTGGCTCAAGCACGACGACCACACGCCGGATGATAAGGCAACACACAATGAGAGGCTCTCCATAGTAGTTTAAGCGATTGCAACGTACGACACTCTCCAGAACACCATTGTAATCTTCGTTGTCTCAAGACATCCATGCAATCCACTTCTTATTCTAAAGACAAGATTACCTCCATGGACCCTTTCGCTGCACTTTCAACTTAAGTGCCTTAACCGCATATAATATTAGAGATTAGAATTACAGGAATTGGGGTGGTGTCGAACCCCATACACCCTATGGAAGCAAGTGGGAAGGTACACAAATACCGGAAACCTCCCCACCGGGACCTGAAGGTTCCCCAACGTTTCAGAATCAAACAAGAGGGACAACCATACCCCCTGCTGGGCCTAACGTCGCTCAACAACAAACAAGCATCCTCACGGGAGGAGTTATGGGAGGAAACACCAATGAAGGTGCTCCAGCAGGACAAAACAACGCAAATTATGGTTTTTTACCAACGGGGACGATGCCCCAACCTCTCTATTATACGTGTGCCACTTGGTAATTACACCATGCCTAACCAACCCCATCCTTACCCTGGAGCGTGGCAAGGGTACCCCTTTATGCCTCCACAACCGATTGGAGTCCCATATTACCCAACTAATCTGTTCAACACCGCTTTTCCAGAGATTCCCGAAAATTTGAAATTATTTGGCAAACATCTTAAAACGAGAATTTGGAAAGGAATCTTATATCCAGACTTCATCACTTCCTTAAATGAAAAGCTAGGTGCTTTAGGTGCACTAACTGAAAGTCAAAAGATCACCTTTGCCAAGTCTGCCATATCATCCGATCATAACAGCGAGGCCAGAAAATACGTTCTCCGAGATGGAAGCTTCTCAAAATTCACCAGATTAGAAGATTTTCTAGCCCAATTAAGAAATTTTTACAACGAAGAGAAGAAAAATATAGATAATAGATATGGAATTTTAGAGTACAAAAGGAGGAGATGTCATCTTCACACTGGACTCCGGTTAAGAATTAAAGACCGGCTATGGAAGTGATCAGAGCCGCTTCACGATCTGGATGATAAAGCAATGTTCAACTCAAGGCAGATAAACCTCTTGGTTACAGGGAAAATCATTCAAAACGTAAATGAAAGGAAAGATGGAGAAAGATTAAAAGAAAAGATCCTCAGAGTATTTGATACAGAGATGAGCTTAAATGAATTAATAGAAAAGTTATCTCACATCTCTCATGGAGCTTTATTAAAAGATGAAAATAGAAGACCAACTGAATTTCGCACTACCAAAGTGTTTCTGGCTAAAGAGGAATCGGAAAGTAAACAGAGGTTTGGAGTTAATAATTCGTACAGGAACAATAGGGAACCATTTCATAAGCCAAGGTATGAGGATAAGAGAAGGGAGGAGGTGAGGTCCAGTTACACTCCTCAAAGGAGGAGAGAAGAGGTAAAACTGAGTAATACTTTTCAAAAGAAAAGAGAAGAAATGAAATCGGGTTATGGTCCACCCAAATATGGAGGCACTTTTAAGAGGATGACCGCACAAGAAATAAGAGAGCAATATATCTGTTTCTTATGTGAACAGGTAGGGCACTCTTCCCAAGCTTGCCGCTGGGAAACACCCTACTGCAGAATCTGTCGAGCTTATCATAGAAGGGGCTCGCAGACTGGCTGTAGAGGGGCCCCACCATGGAGACCTAACCCCGAAACAGACGTAAGTTTCAACCCTTATAATAGCAGAACGGATATGGAAAGAGGGTTGAAAGCTAAGAGGCCGGAGCCCTATAACTCAGATAGGCGAGGGCCCAGGACCTTTCCCAAGAAAAATGAAGGGTATAGACCCCCCGATGGGAAAGAGAAGAAGAACACAAGAGTGTATGTGACAGAGAGCACACAGAGAAGATTTGAGGAGAACGAAGAAGAAGGAGATAGGTTTTTAGAAGGAGATAGATTTTTAGAGGGAGAATTTTCCCATCCAGGAGAAAGGATAGAGGAGGATTTTCGGAGAGTGGCAAAGAGAGGAGACGAATAAAGCGGAAATTTAGGAAGAGGAGAAAGAGGTGGGCAACTAGAAAAGAGAGAGAAGAAGTCGTAAAACCATCTTTCAAATTAGGAAGACACTTTTACGCGAATGTCCATTTGGCCCCTACCGTGAGTAGTATGGAGGCCAAAGCATGCGTGCTCGTTGATACAGGATCATCGGTCAGTCTCATAACGCCCAGGCGGCTAAAGGAGCTGGAGATTGAGGGAAATTTCAAAGTACCCCTCCAAAAGACCGATTTGATAGTCCAAGGGGTCGACAATAAACCCACGGTATTAAGAGGAGAAGTACAGTTGTATCTTCGCATGCATGAGAGACGTTACCTCACTACTTTTCAAGTAAGCGATATAAAGAAAGAGCCTGATTGGGAGATTCTTTTAGGAAGTAATATATTGTCTAATCTGCCCATAACTCTAAACCTTTTTTCCGAAAAAATGTCTATAAATGAGGGAAAAGACATAGACATTCCAATCTTTGCCCGACAAGGAATTTATTTAGTTAGAGGATGTTCTGATGGGAGTCTTGAACGAGTAAGAGACCCAAAGTTGTGTAAAAAGCATCCGCCCCAGTCACGAGTGCCTAGGGGAAAGAAAGTTAACCAAATTTCTAAGATTAATTCCGCGCTTAACGTGGACAAGCATTTTTCCTATCGGAAGGCCGCACTGTCAGTAAATCCCGCACCCGGCGTGGATAAGCATTTTTCCTATCGAAAGGCCGCACCGTCCGTAAACCCCGCACCCGGCGTGGGTAAGCAATTTTCCTATCGGAAGGCCGCAATGTCAGTAAACCCCAGGAGGGAGGGACAGCCTTATCAACTCGAATTACGCATAGGCAGCCAGTGCCCAAAAATGGAGAAAGAGGGAGGAAAGTCGCTTTGAATGAAGCAGCTCAAATTGAGACAGACGAGGTGAAAGGAAGGACAGGGTGGGAAATCGCGAGCCTACCCTCCACTCATCACAGCACTGATCCCAGAGGAGCTAAGCCCAAACTCAAGCACACCCCTTCAGATACGAAAGAAAGTTCGAGTCAATCGGGAAAATTACAGTTTTTACCGATCCCTGACCATAATGAAGATGGTTATTTGAGGCTAGATGAGAGAATAAAGATTGAGTTAAGAGTGACGGAAGACACTGTGTTACCCCGTCAATCGAGTGGTTATTTGAGACTTAGGCCTGAAACTCAAGATGATTTTGAGCTGGAGCGAAAGTGTATAATGACACCAGCTTTTAACATGGGACCACTGTACGTAGCTAATACAGTCAGTCCTGTGAGGGATAATACAGTTATCCTCAGCTACATAAATCTGAGTACTCAGCAAGTCCATTTAAGAAAAGGTGCTCGTATAGGAGAAGGTTATCCGATTATTAGCGAACAAATTGAAAGAAGCACAGATATAAAAGGACACCAGAGAATAGTTTCTGCTAATATAGCAACATGTTCCAAAGGTCTTACGAAGACGGAACTACGACAAGTGTACAAGGAAATTATTGAAGAGAAGATGTCAAGAGAAGATGCTGAGAATTGTGTGCTCGAGAAGCCAGAGTATTTAGAAGATTTACTTAAATTACTAATGGAGTACCATGATGTACTGGCACTTGATGATGATACAGTCCCTATCTGCCCGCTTCAGAAGTTCGAGATTGAGTTACTACCTGACGCACCTAAGGTTATTTTCAGAAAACAATATAGGTTACCTCATCGTTATCTGCAAGATATAGATGACTACACAGACGCAGCACTGAAAAAGGGATATATAAAGGCATGCTATAGCCCTCATTCATCCCCCCTGCTAGTCGTTGCAAAGAAGAATAGCTCAAAGCCTCGTATTTGCATCGATTACCGATATCTTAATTCTTTTAGCGTTCAGGACGTTTTTCCTTTGCCTTCAATTGAGGAAATATTCACGTCCCTAGGGGGAAACACGGTATATACCAGTATTGACCTCCTCGACGCTTATAACGCTCTTGAAATAGAAGAGGAGACGCAGAAGCTAATGGCATTTAGGACCAGAAAAGGCCTCTTTTGCCCCACTCGCCTCACATTTGGGCACAAAAACGCACCATCCTCATTTGCTAGAGCCATGGTCGTCGCCTTAAGCCATCTCCTAGGACCCATCGCACAAGTCTATCTCGATGACGTACTGGTCCTAGGTAAAGATGTCCCTCAGCACTTCGAAAATCTAAGAAAAGTCTTCACAGCTTTTAGAGAAAATAAGTTGAAAGTAAAACTGACGAAGTGTAACTTCTTACAAACTTCAGTTTTGTATTTAGGGTTTAAGATAGGTAGAGATGGAATTAGTCCAGACCCTGTGAAGGTGGAAACTATGAAAAGTTTTGTTCCTCCGACGAATGTGAAGGAAACACAGAGTCTTTTAGGGTTCTTCTCATACTTTCGCTTTTTAATAAAGGATTTTGCAGTAGTAGCACAACCTTTGTACGATTTGATAAAGAAAAACGTTCCTTTTGTGTGGACGGAAAAGCAACAACAGGCTTTTGACACTTTAAAAGATAAGCTGGTGGTGCAACCACAGCTAACTTTCCCTAATTATAGCAAGGAATTCTTCGTGAATACAGACGCTTGCGACTACGGAATAGGGGGCGTGTTGTACCAATTAACAGATGATGGGAAAGAGAAACCCCTTTCCTTTGTTTCACGCGTGCTCAAAGGAAGTGAGAGGAACTATGATACGATCGAAAAAGAATGTTTGGCCGTAGTGTTCTGCTTGCAAAAGTTTAAGAACACCATTTTCGGCTATAAAGTAACCATCATCACCGATAACCAGCCTCTATGTTTCATTTTTCGTAACAACCAGCAAACTGGCCGCTTGGCTAGATGGAATTTATTTGTTAACAGTTTTTCCCCCACCATAGTGTACAAAAAAGGGAAGCATAATGTCGCACCGGATTATCTGAGTAGACATCCGGCCCAACATGTCTTATTTATCCGAAGTTTGGAAAAGAACGGAAAATTACCCCGAACAGATTTTGTTCTAAGCCGAGAAAATTTCATAAAAGAGCAAGAAAATTGCCCTAGAGTTGGCAAATTAGTAAAATGGGCGAAAGAGAACCCAAAAACATTTCCACATATATTCATCAAAGGTATTCTGTACTACGCAACACAATCTAAACCCTATGTTATACAAGTTCCTAACAGTATGATCTTCTCCGTGATCGACCACTGCCACGCTTCGCTGGGCAGCGGGCACGGAGGGCAGCAAAGAACGGAAAAGAGGGTGGAAGAAAAGTATGTTTTCCCCCTCCTACCAAAGCTTGTGAAAGAGTATTGTAGTCAATGTGTGTCGTGTGCACGAACCAGAGGCCCAAAACCGCCGACAGCAGAAATTAACAGATGGCCTCTGCCCTATGCGCCGTTTTCACGCGTTCATGTTGACAGCATTGGAAAGCTACCTGCTTGCACAGAGTCAGGAGCCAAATACATCTTAGTGTTTCGCGATGTTTTAACGCGATATGTCGAATTAGTACCTTGTAAAACTAGGACGAGTCAAGAATTTGCCAGAGCGCTGCAGGAGAGGGTGATATGCAGACACAGCGCTCCCCAACTTCTCGTGTCCGATAACGCACTTGAATTTACGAGCCAGGTATTTAAGGACTTATGTAAGGCATGGAGAATAAAAAAGGTGGAAATTTTGCCTTACAAAGCCTCCCAGAACGGTGTTGTAGAAAGAATAAATGCAGATATTGAATCTTTTCTTGGAACAGTACGTGAAAGAAAATCACCGAGACTGGGATAAATACCCTTAGTTTAGCCCAAATCGCTATCAATCAATTCGCGTTATAATCCGATCTATAAGGGTCTTCTCCCCACTTTCTTTTACATGGTTACGTAAAAAGAGTCCCGTATGATGTGCCGGACTATGTATCACCGTTTGTAAATAAGACAGAGAAAATGAGATTCATCTCAGATGAAGTAGACACGATAGTAGAAAGGATCGATTATATAAGAGATTTGGCCAGAGAGAAGTTAGAAGCGGAAACCACAAAAACTTTGGAGCAACAGCATAAGAAGGCCAAGCAAAGAACAGTTCTAAATAGGGAGAACTACGTTCTACATTAGGGCTGTCAAAAGCCTCATCAAAGTTCAAAGTTATGTCCCAAGTTTGAAGGGCCATACATTGTCCGATGTTTAAGAGGAGCAAACAAATTAATGGTAATCTGTTTAAGCTCAGGCCGAACATTCCCCGTCCATGTGGACAACGCTAAGGTGATTCCTGCAGAAAAGATCACCGAGTCACAGTTTGACTTTATGAACGATGAAGTATGGAATCCCCAAGCAGTAAAAGAAATGTTAAGCTCCAAAGAAGAAAAAAGGGAAAGAATTGAAGAAAGACAACCAAGAAGCGACCCAAGAGTCCCTTCCGAGAGGAAAGACGATGAAGTAGAAGAAGTAGAAGAAGTAGAAGAAGAAGACGATGTGGAGGATCTTCCTCCTCCGACAGATAGAGAGTCTTCCCGATATTCTTTCCAAATTTCCCATAACGCCACAAATTCAGTCCGGACACAGCTATTTTCCCTTTTACAAGTAGCTATTTCCCAACTCCACTTCCACAACCAACTCAGCCAGAATACAACTCTTACTCAATCCCCCCACCTCAGCCGACGCAGAGTGGAAATAACTCTTGGAGTCAACAGACCCCTGTGCAACAAACAACCCCGGTGGAACCCGTAAGAGACAACAACCTCGTGGAGGAAAAAAGGTATAGTGATGAGATTGTGGAAAAAAGAAGATACAGTGATGTAGTTGCAGGAAGAGTGCGTCCTGACAGTGATTTTGCATGTTCCACTCCCAAAGTTGACTTCCCAAGAACTCCCTCCAACCCTTCGGTTCGGAGAAAAGAATTTAGACCATCCTTATCCCCAATTCAGCAAGAGATTTCTACAAGTGAACCTGTTCAAGAAATTCTTCAGGAGCCATCCGCATCTGAAGGCGAAGTATACGGAGCCTATGGTGGATCTCCCCCAAGGACTCATTCCCCAGAGAAATCTCCCGTCTACCCTAAAAAAGATGGCCAGTATCCCATTCCCACTGTTGTAGAATCACCCCCTATGGAATTCGTCAGAGATGACAGGAAAAAGGATCCATCCTACAGACCACACAATTTGTTTACTGGTCCCAGAGATTCTACACCCATGGTTACGAGAAGTCAAACGAGGATGAAGGAACAGGCCCTACAACAGCAGACAGAGGTAAAAGACAACACAGAGACTACAGAGAAGACTCTTGTCCGACCTCCGCCTGTCAAATTGGATTTGAATACAACAGTCAGAGGACATCAAACTTACTATTTGCCTCCTGGCTAGTAATTCATCCCAATTTCTTGTATATATTAGATATATTCGTAAAGTTAAGAAAAATCCTTTAGTTTTTAAAATGAATTCTTCATATTCCGAAGATATTCTTTGGTTTTAGAGAAAGAACTTATAATTTTAAGAAAATGATTAACGTACATTTCGCACTGCGTTTGTACAAATTTCCCTACATTAGTAGAGAAATCATTAGTGGATTAGGAAAAAACTATAGATTGGATTAAGATAACGATCGTTATTAGTTTAAGATGACGTAGCCTGGATTAATATGTTCGCAAGAACTCTAATTTTAGAAATTTAGACTTAGATTTTAGATTAGTTTTAATCCAATAGATATAGTCTGATCAGTATAGTTTTACTCATTTTTTATGTATAAAGAAACATTAAAAAACTGTTTCACTCTCAGAACAAGGGGGGGGACAGCAATTTTTAATACAAAAAATAATATAAAATAGAAAACTCAAAAAACTTTTCTATAAAGAAAACAAAAAAAATAAGTAACTAGTAAGTAAGTAAGTAATTGAAATAAGTAATTAAATAATAATAATATAGTTATATATATATATATATAGGTATATATATATATATATATATATATAGGTATATATATATATATATATATATGATATATATATATATATATCATGTGATGGTTTTGAGGGGGCAAGGAAGACGGTGTTTATTGATATAAATAAAATAGTCTATATAAATTGGAAAATAGAGGGGAAACCTTTTATAATAGTGTTTAACTTTGAATTTAAATTAAAAAAAATTGGGTTATTTAATAACAAGGTATGAAAAATATTCAAGTTCTATTATATTGAATTTAAATTATTTCACTAGCAATTAAAACCTTTAAAATCATTAACTTAAATTAATGGAGTAATAAAATTGCTGCTTTGGTCGCCTAATTAAACACTGTTATAAGGTATTTTAATAATTAATATTTTATTTAAGGATAGTTGATTCCAGAAAACGATTACCAAGCTTACCATTGTAGAAAGTTCGTCTTAGAATAATTACGATGAAATATTTTTACACAAGGGGGCCATTAATAGCGTTTAATTTAATTTTACTTATTTTAATATAATATATATGTATAATATATATATATATAATAATATATATATATATATATATAATAATATATATATATATATATATATATATATATATATATATTAGTAATATATATATATATATATATATATATATAAATATATATATATATATATATATATATATATTATATATATATATATAATATATATAGTATATATATATATATATAAACTTTATGCTCATAAAACGGAATACATTTTCTGAATCACCGTAAAACGTTAGCCCTGGAACGTATAATTATGTACCTAAAATGAGTAATAATCAACAAGTTAATATGTTCGTGTAAAATGATAAATTCTGTCAAAATGTGCAAGTCTCTAAAAGAGTTCATTATAAGCGGGGTCATAATTTTAACGGGGTCTTTAACGGGGGGGGTTTTTTGTAATACCAAAATCTCTTTCAAATTAAATTATATATAATTATATATACTATATATATATATATTAATATAATATTATTATATATATTATTGAGAGAGAGAGTAAATATATATATTATATATATATATATATATATATATATAAGTATATATAATATATATTATGGGGCAAAATAAGGGGCTCGAGCCGACGGGGGACATAGGGGGGGATGTTTTCAATACCCCGTAGGGGAGGGGCCGGAGGAACCCCGCGAACACCCAAATACCAAAGAGCGGGGGTTCCGGAGCCCTCCCGGAGGGGGGGGGAAATAATCCTACCCCGTAGTTCCCCGAAGGCCGAGAGACCGCCGACTCCTGCCATGCGGGGCGTATAACCCTTGGGTTTCTTTAGTTTTAAAACACCACCCATTATTTTAAAGGGCAAACGTAAGGGTAGCGTAAAATAAGTTTAAAATTACTCTTCTACATTTTAAGAGAGCATTTTTTTTTAAAATCGTTTTTTTTTATTTTTTAAAAGTTTACAGCACAACTCTCTCTCACCACTGATTCAAAAATGTATTCGTTTACTGTAGGCGATTAAATGAGTTTTTTAGAATACAATATGACGGACAATGGAGAACGCTGACCATATGTATATATATTATATATATATATATTATAGATAGTATGTTATGTACTTATATGGATGGACTGGTGTGTGAGTGTAGGTGAATGATAATACTTATATTTCACTGAGTGAGTTATTGCTGGTGCTGGGTCTTTAATATCGAGATGCTCTCACAGGCGTTATCTTTTAACAAAGGATCGTAATTAATTAATTATATGTTCTTACATTTAATAATAAAGTATGGCCGAGCTCCGGATTTTTGCGCACCGCACCGCTCCGCACCGGGAGGTCGTGCACCAGCACCGCACCGCACCACCCTTCATCCTACCGCACCGCACCGCACCGCACCATCTCTTTTGGCATGCGCACCGCATCGCACCGCACCGAGAGCGGACCACAGCGCACACCGCACCAAAATTTGCGCACCACGCACGCACCGCACCGATATATATATATATATATTTATATATATATATATATATATAATATATATATATATTATCTATTATATATATATATATATCTAATATATTAATATATATATATCTATATATATATATATGGGAAGGGAAGTAGTGCACCGGAAGCGAGGAGATCACCCACCATTGGGAATTATGAAGTGTCAAGGTACATCACAAGAAACCCAGTACCCAATTGTTCTCCTTTTGTGCTCATATCCACATTCTTCTTACACTGGAGTAAGCTCTCCCTTATCCCACGCAATAAAATACATTACCGAAAACACTTAGCTCTTAAAATAATAAAAAATAAAAATGGCAGCCACGCGATTGGTTTGGGAGAAGTCCTAAGAGGGGTGGCTTCCAAAATAACCCCTTTTCCCTCTACCCTCATGCAGCATTAAAAGGTCGCATTGACGCCTCGGTTATGGAGGTTGGTGCCATCAATGGCATTGCCTGTCTGTTTTTATTTGATGCACAGTCTTCTTTCTTCATAAATTTTTGCAACCTTCTCGGTTTTAAATCTAATTTTCATTTGTTTAAACATCACCTTCTCCTCCTCTAAAACATCATCTCTTATTGCTACCGAAACTTAAGGTTTTGAGCGTTCTGAATTCAAGCTCTACTCTGTTGATTCCTACTATTTCTTCCCTCAAATTTTCAGCCAAACCTCAGTTGTGCCAAAGTGTGCAATGATGTTTGTTCCCGTGTCTTTGATTTTGAGTTTTCCCTAATATTCTACCTAATGGTTCAAGCTAACTTAGACTCCAAATAAGAACACATTCTCTCTCTTCTCCGCATTTCTCTGAAATCATCATTCTTGGTGATTCAACGTTCACCAACGGTCAATTGTTTCCTTTAAATTTCTCAGAAAAGTGGATGAACCTTGCTACGACTTTTCTATCCATGATTACCTCGAGCAGTTGGGGCAGCTCCCTAACTCGTATCTCTGATCGTCTTTGAGATGAACCCAACATTCTAGACCTTTTCCTAATTTCTAATTCTTATCCTTATTCTGTTAAACTCTTTCCTCCTCTAGGCTCCTCCGATCACTCTCATATCTGTTTTCTGTTCTGTCTCTTCAGGTCTTCTGCAGAGGAAAGACCCCCGCCTACGGCGATAAAACGTCTTTGGCATTTCGGTGCTGCTAACAGGTAGGACTTACAGTCGTACATCTTTGATTTCCCATGCAATGACTACAGCTTCCGTGGAAAGGGTTCCTCGGGGTGTGCAAAGCGCGAGCTAATTCTCTCTAGCATGGAGGCTTGCACCCCATGATCTTTACCTTCAACTAAACCTAGATAACCTTGGTTTAACTCTGCTTGTTCTCGTTCTATTAGCGGCAGGGACGCTGCCTTTTGGAAATACCATCTTCATAACTTCCAGAAAACCCTTCCAACTTATATTTCATCCCAAATCATGCAAAATCTATTCTCCATGACACTAAAAAATTCTTTTCTCAGTAGAAAATGCAATAATCTTACTGGCTCCTCTTCCTCAAGTCATTTCTGACATTTTTCAAAAATGTTAACTTAAACTTTGCTTCTTCCTCTTGCCCTTTTTAGTATTTTCCGTCGGCATAACTGCCGTTTAACCTTCCACTAAAGCTGAACTCTTTGCTCAAACCTTTGCTTCTAATTCCACTTTAGACGATTCCAGTGCTATTCTTTCTTCTCCACATCCTTCCAACAAATTTATGCTAATGTTGTAATTTCTTCAAAAGGTGTTATTTCTGCTTTTTCAGAGCTTAACACTAAGAAAGCGTACGGTTCTGATGGTATTCCTCCTATAGTTCTCAAAACTTGTGCTTTCAAGCTTGCCCTCTGCCTTGTTAAATTATTCCGTCTCTGTCTTTCTACTTTATCCTTTTTTTCTTACTGGAAAGGTGCTCCTATACCGGAAAAAGGGACCCTTCTCAACCCTCAAACTATCGTACCTATCGCTCTAACTTCTGTTCTTTTTAAAGTTTTTGAATCTATCCTAGCAGGAAGATTTGGAAACATCTCTCAATTCTTCTAATCTTATCTCTGATCGCTAGTGCGGCTTTCGTAAGAAGCGCTCTTACTGGCGATCTTCTTCTAGTCTTTCCCTGTTTCTTGGTCCTCTTTTCTTCAGTATTTTGTGTGAATGCACCGTTCATCCTTTAAATCTAAAATAGTGGTGTTACTCTTGGTTCTGTTTTATCCCTAACGCTCTTTCTAATTTTCATAAAAGACCTCTCTCTATTGCCTTTATCACATTATCCACTCTATAACCGACGATTCCCCCTTCATTACTCCCCTCATTTTGATAGACTTCCTTTTCAGCAACAATTAGCTCACGCTAGAAGGGCACCCTTGGATCAACTAGATCTGATCTTTCTCGAAATTCTTTGGGCATTGAAAACAAGGTTGTTTTTAATTCCTCAAAAACTCAGATCCTCCATCTTTCCACTCCACATAATATTTTACACAGCTTAATATAAAAGTTTTTATCGCACAAAACGCAACCCGCACCGGGGGTTGTTGAAAATTAAGAACCGCAAAAAATCCGTAACCGAGGATGTCGAATATTTTAGAAACCGCAAAAACAGCAACCGCGGTTATGCAAAAAATTCAGCTTCGCTCCATCAACTAATATATATATATATATATATTATAATATTATATATATATATTATATACTATAATATTATATATATATATTATATATATAGTATATATATATAATATAATACTAAAGTTTATATATATATATATAAGGTATATATATACTATATATATATATATTTACAGTTTGTCACCACCATTCACGGGCAGAGCCCTATTTAGGGAGGGGGTGTTGCACGCAAAAAAATTTCATCCACTAGCGCAAATGACGCAGATGAGCACAGACGCAGGCTTTAAAAGTGAGGGAGATTAAATTCAGCAGGAAACACAGAAGATGGAAGGGAGTTCCACAAAACAGAGGTGGCAGGAAAAAATGAAGCACTGGAGTGAAGTAGCCTGCAATTACAATATCTACACAATAACTCGTGTGCAGACACAGCACCCCTTGGCTACGAGGGCGTCGTCTTAAAGGTGGTGGTACGTGAGTGGTAGGTTCCCTCGAACACCTGCCGCTGCGGGTACCTATAGAAAAGAAGATAAAAATAACCAACATAGCGCCGAAGAAGATAGAGGGTCAAGTGAACTGGAAAATACAGGACAGTTTATAAGCTTTTAGCCTTTTGATTCGACCTTGTCCAAAAGCTGGGTGTAAAGCCAGAAGCCCCCCAAGAGATGAAACAAGTACTCCATTAAACAAGGGGATAAGACCCTTGTAAAGCTGGAGTAACTGAAAAGAGGAAAAAGTCTCGCAGTCTAAACAGAACTCCGTTTTGAGGCCGCCCTAGCCAACCGTTGTGATATGAGGTTCCAAGACATTTTTTTTGTATATTTAATGTTAAGGCCAATGATGTTATATTGTCAACAGGAGAGACGAGAGAACCGTCGAAAAGAGATAGGAAAGTTAGAAGGTGTTTTAGAAATGGGAAGATTTTTAGAATGTTGGGTTTTTAATAATATTGATTTCACAAGTGTTGAGTTTACCCTCACTCGGAAATTCTATCCAGTATTCTAGTGGAGAATATGAATCGGAAAGTTATATGATCGTAAGAGATAATTCTGGAAGTAAAAGAGGGAGCATGAATTGAAAAGAGTTTGACGAATATGAAGGGTCGAGACACGGCATATGAGTGGATAGATTGGGTCAAAACCACTTTTTCCATTGGGAATAAAGTCGTGAGATAAGACCGAACCCCTGAGGAACTATTTGACAGAAAAAGAAGAAGAAGTCGATCTATTCAAACCACCGCCGAATATTGGAGCCTACTTGTAAAGATAATTAAGGACATAAGCGTAGCAAATGACACAGCGTAGGAAACCCAAAGGTGGGGAGCTTTGAGAGCAGTAACGCGTGTCATACCCCTGTCAAAATGCTTTGGATATGTCAAGCGCCATCACACGCAAGTCTCCCCGTAGTCCTAAGAGCGGAAACCTAAATGGTTATTAGGAAGTATATCGCTAGTAAGACCTGAACGCCGAAAGCCGTACTGGCGACGGAAAGAAGAGAATGAGATTTCCAGAATGGCCTAAGAAATGAGAGAGTTGAGAAGGGTTTCAAGATCTTAGATAGAATACAAGTGAGAGCTACTAGGGCGATAGCTAGAGGATCAGAGGGCTTCGTTTTTCGGAATAAGTGGACCTATCTTTCCGTTCTTCCAACAGCTGAGGGAAGTGCTAGTACTTGAAGACATGATGAATATAATTGAAACGAGGGGCGGAAGTCAGCCGTGAAGCACAATTCCTTCAAACTCGGGAAGGAATGCATCCGGGACAACACCGCCTTCCCTAACGTTCATCAGATTCAGGAGCCCATGGTACCGAATCAAATGTAATCACAGGCAAAGACATAGGACACCTGAGAGGAAAGGGAGGAGATGCAGAATCGTCCAGGGTTGAGTTAAGGAAAAATAGGAGGCCGAAGAGATTGACTTTTTCAGAGGAGAGGTAGCAACAGAGCAATCAGATCGAATAAGAGGAGGAAAGGCAGAATTTACAGAAGTTGTTAGAGATGTTTTTGGCAAAGAGGCCAGAAAAGATTTGTCAGTAGGAGAACTAAGGAGGTTAGCTCCTTTCGTTTGATGAAAGCCTCTTTTGCTCGTCGAGAGTATCCCTGCAACGATTTTTGCTGAATGGAAATAGCGAGAGTGATAGGAGAACGAAATTTTTCCACTCCGATATGCGCTGTCTCTAGCTGAATGGTAAGAGACTAGCACTATCGAACCATGGCATTATGTGGAGAGAAAAGATTTAGTCGAAGAAGGAATGAACCTGCTCATCCCGTAAACGATTACAGCTCCCACTTAGTGGCAGAAGCCCAAGCGTCATCAGAGTTAAAAGCAGTCATTCCAATTATAGTTAGCGTAGAACCGACGCAAGGCCCCCAATCAGCCCGATAAAGTGCCAGAAAAAAGGCATAGGACAGGATGGAGCTGTTGGAAAGAAAATATTAAAAATTAAGAGATATAAGTTGTGGTCAGATTTACCAATAGGCGCGACGACGGTGGTGTATTTATAGAGAAGGACTGTGGTGAAACATAGGTCAAGTGTGTTCAGATTGGTTGGGAATGTATTGGGCTTCTTTGATTAGTTGCTCCAGAACGTTCCTAAACCTCATTGATTCGGCCTCATATATATATATATAATCTATAAATTAAAAATTTTGATATACTATTATATATATATATATATATAATATATATATTTATATATATATATATATAGTATTATATATATATATATATATATTATGAGTTTCAAAAGAAAGATGTTTTGGAAGTATATAAGCGAGGAAAGAAAAGGAAATACTTAAGGTGCAATCGTAAGAGCTAAAAAAGAGGTAAATGAACAGTTTGGAAGGAGGATGAATGGAGACTTAAAGGAATAGGAAGCTCTCTGTGAATATAAGCGCGAAAGGTTAGGAAATGAGCAATAGATGGGAACCTCTTAAGAATAAGGAATAGGGATGGGTGCTTTTTGTAACTGATGAAAATGGATGTGAGGGGTGTGGAAAGAAAACTTCGAGAATCTGTATAATATAAACAGTAATGAAAGAGGTGGATAGTGAATGTGTGTTGGGTTTGATGGGCAAGAAAGAATAGGTATTTTGGGGATGAGGTCTCATTAGCAAGGGGGAGGAATGGTAGAGTGAGAAAGTGAAAATGGTAAATCCGCATGGTTTTAGATTTGAAATTACTGGTGAAAATGGTCAAGAACGGAGGCGAGATGGTGATTGATTGAGTTTGGAAGTTGTGTTAATAAAGCGTTTTATGGAGGGTATAGTTACCGAGGGATTGAGAGGAAGAGCACGTAATAGTATCCTTATTACTAAGGGTAACGGGAGATGAGGGAACTGTAGGAAATTATAGGGGAAATTAGTTTATTTGAGTGTTGTTAGGAAGATATATATGCTGGTATTTTGTCGAAAGAGTGCGTCGAGTGACTAAAAGGACTGATTGGTGAAGAACAAGGTGGGTGTGTTTAGGAGTGGTAGAGGCGTGTGGATAAATCTTTAGCATTGAAACAATTACTAAGAAAAATGAGGGAGAAGAAAAATAATTGTATTTAGGTTTTAATGGATTTGCAACAGGCCGTATATAGGATTAATAGGGAAGCCCTATGGTAGGTGTTAGTAATGTATAGTGTGGTGGTGGATATGAATGGAATCAAAGTGTGTATGACGATAGTGAAGCGTGTGTAAGAATAAATGGTGTCAAAAGTGATTGGTTTAATATTAATAGCGGAGTGAGGCAGGGATGTGTTATGTCCCCTTGGTTATTCAATTGTATATGGATGGGGTTATGAAAGAATTAGAGATGGGGGTGGCAGGAAATGGTGTTAGAATGATGAAGAATGGAGGTGAGTGGAGGGTGCCCTACATATTATATGCGGTTAAATCTGAGAGAGTTTAAGAGGATTGGTAGAGAGATTTGGCTGGGTGTGTAAAAAGAAGGGGTTTGAAAGTAAACGTAGATAAAGTAAGGTTATGGTTGTAAGTGAGGACAGTCCTCGGTGTGAAGTTATGTTAGATGGTGAGCAGCTGGAACAAGTGTCTGAGTTTAAATATTTAGGATATATGTTGGATGAAAAGGGAACGGATGATGCAGAGTGTGTAGTAGGAAAGTTGTGAATGACAGGAATTTGGTGGTGTGCAATTAAATC
>JABUQX010064015.1:0-17500 GCA_015478945.1 Trachelipus rathkii
GAAGGAAGAATGAGTATTGTTTGTATGTGTGCGAGGAAGTTTGTAAAAAGCGTTTATTAAAGGGATAATGTTTCAGGGTTGGAGAAGAGCTGTAAATAGTACATATAAATAACCTTATATAGAGGGGTAATGGGAGATAAGGAAACTTGAATTAGAAATTATAAGGAGAATAAATTTATTGAGTGTTGTAAGGGAAGATATATGCTGGTATTTTGGGTCGAAAGAGTGCGTCGAGTTAATGAACTGAAGGCTGATTGGTGAAGAATCAAGGGCTATTTAGTAAGAGTGGTAGCAGGTCATGTTTTGGATCAAATCTTTACCATTGAAACAATATAAAAGAATGAGAATAATGATTGGAAATATTGTAGTATAAAGATACATATGGAGGATTAAAAGTTGAAATTGGCAGAAGGTCGTATGATAGGGTTAATAAGGATGACTTCTATGGTCCAGGTATCTATTAGTGATATCATGGTTGATTTGTGGACATGGTTAGGCTTCTTGAATGGAAGTTCAGAGAGACTGTAGAACTTGTATGAAGTAGTTGAGAACCTTGTGGTTATTGAGGAAGGAGGAGAGCACTGCTGTCAAAAGGTGCCAACCATGGGTGTTACCGATCATTGAGGAGCGGGTATGTTGAGACAGCCGGCTTAGTGTATTGTCTTCTTGTTAAATCTATATATCTTGTTATATCAGTGGCTGGGGTTATGAAAAGAATTAGAGGTGGGTTGGGTTTTTTGCTGACAGGAATACTGGTCGTTAGAAGTTGATGTGAACTGCGCAGATGGTGGAGGGGTGGCCGCTACAATTACAATTGACATGGTGTCCAATAGGAGAATAGGTCTGTGCTGGTGAGGATTCTGATAGAGGTCGGTTGTGAGAACGAGATTGGTAGATCCATGGAGCATCTATGATAGAAATATCTAGGAGGGGGTTTCGTGTGTTGTAAGTATGGGAGGTGAAAGCGAAGGTTGTAATAGAAGAATTCGAATCAGCATAAAGTATTTAGCATCTTCTTTTCGCAGAGCGAAATGTGGGATACCTCCTCAATTTGAAGTTATTGATACATGATGTGGTGAGACAAGCTGGAAAAAAGTGGTCTTGAGTTGGAAGGATTAGTAGAGAGTAATATGTATAGGGAGATCGAGACGGGAGGGATGATTGCACGAGTGACATAGATAGTTCACGAGGAGTGAATAGGATGGTACCAGGTGGCTGGTGCAAGGAAGACTCCGGGGGTGATGGAACGGTAACCTGACTAGGTTCCTAAGGAGTGCGCTAGGCCTTGCAGAGTATACTATGCTATGTTACCATATAGCTCCGTATCTGCAATAAAGTAGTGAGTTACTAGGTTTGTCTGGAATATAAATGAGGTATAAATCGATCATATTAAAGGTACATGTGTCAGATTGGACATATCTTTAAAGGTGGAATTGCTATAGGCTTTGAGAAGAGATTGAATAAAAGTGAGGAATGAACGTATTAGCAAGAGTATTGCTGGTGGCAATGTGAAGAATAGGGGTAATGAGCGAATAATATGATAAGTATGTTGAATGGTTTGGTAGTGGATATGTTGACTAAATAGTAGGAATTTTATGGCTTAAAAGTCAAGACAGTATAAGTAGGTGAGTGGTGTTTGGTAAACAACGACCCGGCTTGGGAGACCGATATAGAAATTAAAGTTGGAATTGAGTCAGTAATATCAGCGTGTTACATGTTTGCAAGGAGAGTAAAATGTGAGTCTTGGCGAGGCGAGAAGAAAGGTGCATGATTAGGGAGAGTATGGCGGGGTGTTGTATATAAGGGGTATGTGTTGTGGCAACCTCGGGCATAGGGGATGAATCGGGATCCGCTACACTTGACGATTTACTTTATGTGCGAGGACTCGCGCGGTCTTCTGAAGCTGTCACTAGGGTAGATTTGTTTCATGATTGCGACGAGTTTCTTAATCATAATTATATGGGTAGTCCATGAGGGGGCGGTAAGTTTTTTTCTATTCTTTTTTGCGACTTTTAATTCTTATTTACTTCTTCGTATTTTCTCTTGTTGAATAAAACTTACACCTTTACATTGTAGAAACAGCTGAATTTTACATTGAAGAAATAGATATATATATAATATAATATTCTAATATATATTATTAACATAGTATAATAATAGTATAATATAGTATATATAGTTGTAGTAATAATAGTAATAATATAACTATATAGTAGTAATGTATTAAATTTATTATTAATATATAATGATAGATATATTATAGGTATATATCTATAATATCATTAAAATATAGATATATGATAGGTATAATACTAATTATATGATGTAATAGTTAATACGTATTTAGTAGGTTAGTAAGCGTAGAGTATGAATTTTAAAGTGTAACTCACTTGCGGTCTTGTTCTTATATTATTCAGTATATAGTAGTGAGAAGGGGGTTGGGGGGGAGAATATATAAAACTGTGTCATGAATATCTGAGGTCGCAAATACTGATAGTTGAGAGCGCTGACCTATACACTAATTTTTTGTTCAGATTCGTCAGTAAACATCTAGTACAGGATTTCCACTAATGAGTTGCAGAAATGGGATAAGTAATCGCCTTTAATAACGTTGTAGGATGGCTGGATTGGATAGCGGTGATCAGAAGAAGAGGCAAATAGCTGCAAGGGTTGTAATCTTCCATCTAAAAGATAAAGACAATACTTTTGCAGAGGCAAGTGTGTAATTGAGATAATATTAAAACATGGCTACAGACATAGTTTGGCAATAAAGGCCTAGTAAGAGAGTGATTTTGAGATTACCTCTTGTAAATTTCCGGATGCCAGTCGGCCTATGGGTGTTGGTAATAATAATAAGAAAAGGTAAACTTTGCAACAATATCTCATGCGGAGGGAAAGTGACACTCAAATTAGACTACTATACTTTGTGGATTAGATCGAAAATCTTATTGTGGTAAATACGATATTACCTTATTTTGGATAGGATCTACCAAGTGATTCAGAGCTTGGGACGTTTGCCCATACACCATACATCCGTAATCAGGTTCGAAGTAACTAACGCTTTATAAAAGAGTAAAAGTGTCTTGCGATAAACTCCACGGGTATTTGAGGTAACATCAGTCAATATTATATGTTCAAGTGTCACGATGACATAAGTTAGTTTTCAGTTTGTATTTTTATATGCATGAGACATACATGCTTAGACTGGTTATCATAGAATGAGGACCCAGAAGAACTCTAACTTGCTGAAGTAACGGACATGGGTGAAACCATATAAGGTAAGGTATTTGCAGGAGGAAGCTGGTAAGTGTTTCGCCTTCCTTTTTTTTCTAGCATTAGTATTTTGTATGCTGAAGTTTTATGCAGCTAGAAATGTAAGTTACTTCATATGCGAAATGTTATCAATGAAGTTGTCGTTTAAGCAATGAAATCTAGTAACGCAATCAATATATTAATAAAGTATGAGAAATCACTGGAGAGGGTCATAAACTTTTGTAAAATGAAGCTGGAGTTAATGGACTTGGAACTAAATATGACAAATGAGATTTTACGGACCTATTACATCTAACTCTGTAGTTTTGAAGAAACTCACTTTTTTCTTGGATGGATTCTCAAAGCGTTCTGACTTCTGAACTTGAAAGATTTGATTGTGCCGTGATGCCATCGGGTATTGTGTCTGTTTAAGAGGGTAGGGTGATTTGAAATTAGTTTGAAAGACGTCTAGGTTAATCATTCCTGAAAGATTAATTGTTGTAAAAACGCTTTAAGAACTTTTCGATGTTGCGTTTAGGACGGTTTAATTCACCTTTTGAGTAGAACACTAGAAGTCCACTAAGATAGGGGCCTCTTCACCCAAATTCATCTGGGAACTGAATCCATGTAAGGATCTTCTAGAGCAAGATATCATTTTGCGTAGTGCTTACTGCATTTAGGGAACTCATGAAGTATATATTATAATAATATATAGATATTTATCTAAATATATATATATAGTATTAAGTAAATTTTATATTCCTTTATTATAATATTTAATACTCTTAAATATTATATATAGTATTAAACTACTATATATATATATATTAAATTATATATATATATATATATTATATAATATATATATATATTATATATATATATATTATGTAATATATGCATATATATATAAATATATATATAATATATATATTAAAGGATATATATTATATATAACACTATCATATATTTTATTAATACTACTATATTCTTTAATATATATAATATCATATATATATATAGATACTATATCATTATAACTATACTTATATATATATACTAATATAAGTATATCTAAATAATGTATTACTATATAATACATATAATTCGCTCTATACTATACTAATAATAAGTATAATAATATATACTAATTATATTATATTATATATTAAATATATAATATTGATAGCTATTATAATATTAATATATATATATATATATATATAATATTATATTAGGGGTGGACAAAATAATATGCAACACCATCGGCAATATAAGTACATCTTGTATACATAGTGCGCACAAAACTGATTCCGTGTGAAGCGTATGTATTACGCATGATCATTTTTGTACGTTCAGTAAATCATGTACCAGTTATATTTTTTACAGTGGTAGTTTATATTAAAACTATATATAATAATATGTAACGTTATTGTTCTGCGTATTAGGTAAAACAGGATCGGCTGATATAAATGTTGTAGTAACTTCTTAGATTCAATACGAAAGAGGAAAAATATTCGTTTATGGATAAGTTATCTAGTGATAGCTAGGAGCGTTCTGTAATCTGAATAAACAGAAGAACGTTCCATTTAAATATAGTTAAATTCTAGAGTGACATGATAATCTTAGCACGAAATGACATACATACATCAAAACATGGATAAAATATATAATTATACTAATAATCGAGACGAGAGGAATATTGTAAGTAGGTATACTGTATATATAACGAGGAAGCCATCAGGTATATACTGACAGTCAGTCGCGATGAATCATTATAAAAGGATGTGGCGCCTTACAAGACAACTAATTAGATCAACTCAATGCGGTACAAATAGATAAGACTACTGAACTCATTACAATATACACTTACTTGTAAGTAATACTCGTTTTTCGACAAAAATGGGATATACGGGAGCTCCAAAATACCAATCATATTCATGTGAAGGGCTGCAAATTGCGAAATTTAATATACCCTCTTATACGTTAAATCACAACTATAGCTGCGAAAGAAGTGGTGCCTAACGAACTCATAAAACTTGGAATCACTTGATGATTGTTATAGAATATATGGTCATATAGTCTAAGATGAATTCTATTACGTATAACCTATATTTCATATTGTTTTAAATCGCTAAAATAGGAGCTGGGTTTATGTATGAGAGTAATCTACCAAACTAAGTCCTACATCCGCGGACTGTCTGCTTTCCCCAGTCCATAAGAATTACGGGAATCATTATAATATAGGCTTAACCGCATTATTATATCCGTGTAGCGATTAAATCCTTATTAAAGCTTTATACTTCCGTGGTAATACTATTTTGGATACTTACTCTGTATCACATTCCAAACTGGATACAGAGATTACTTATAATGCGTATGAATTAATTCTAACGTACATCTACCTTAATTGATTAAGTAAGTTCTAATCCATATATCGACTTTAGTCAAATATTTCTGGCCAACACTGCCTACGATTTCCAGTGAAGGTGATAATGCGCTATAATTTACTAATAATTTCTCACAGCCTAGATAAAGGATTGAAAGATATCTTTGTGATTGAATATAAGGCTATTTCAATATTCATGCTTAAATATCAATTCTCCTAAACTCTCTCTAACCTAAATGATAACCATTATATGCTGGAGTTTAATTATGCAGCCTCAGAGAGTGATGAGCCAGATTCCATCTCCATAACAATCATTGAATGCATATTATAGACAGATGTTATTTGGGTGCATAAAGTATTAAACTATAGGATACAAAACATTATATGATTCCGTATTATTATACAGACTTATATATTTATAATATATATACTTATATATATAAATAAACTATAATTATATATTATTACTATTATATATTATATATACTATATACCGTGATAAGTAATTGAAAATTTATCCCAAGTAGAAGTCAAGTTATTTCCCATGTACCCCAAATTTAGCTGCGATAATTTTTTCTAGTCAGGCGATCAGGATCAATTGTTGAAGGAGCTTGTCAAGACTCATCATAATTAGGAGTTCATGTGGTAGAACATATATTTGGTAGATTGACTACCTTTTGTGCTCCGAGGGAACCCTCTTAATTGAAGTATTAATCAATCCATTGAAAATCAACGAAGTACGACTGCAAGTCCGAACAGTTACTATAATGGAAGACTTGAAGAGAAAGAACAAGATGAAAGGATAAGTAAGTGATTGGATGACCCCATAAATGTAATGAGTTTAATAGTATAAGAAGAGGTGTAAGTTAAGAAAAGGATTGTTTTGTTGGGTTCATATCAAAGAATATGAAAGATAGTTTTTGATTTCCTTTGTTAATACTGTCCTATATTTAAGATTAAAACTGAGAATAGTGTTTTTAGAGGATACGGAGATTTTTATCCATGCTTTTTTTTAAAATAAAAATAGAAAATTTTTAAACTTTTTCTGATTTGAAATCTGCGACATTTTTTTCCGTATATATGCAAGGTTTCTATAAAGTAGATCTCCATGTAAAAATTCATGACTTGTAGGAACTCTGAATATTTTCTTATGGAATTTCACATCTAATTTTATATCTTGACGATCGAAAAGGTCGAAATATTTTCTTTATTAAAACGGAAAAGCTAACATTTTATATATGATATTCATAAAATATTCCATCAATGGAAGTGAAGTTGATTTCGTAATCATATGAAAAAGAAAAAATATACCAATGCTTAAAATGCGGTTTCTACACAGGGAATAAACACAAATGAGTATTTATTCTTTCTCCAAATATAATATAATATAAATAAATAACGAGATCTACATTTCTATACACAAGCAGCACGTATAGGTTCAGTATTTACGTAATATCATGTTAAAAGGAGTGCGGGCAAATCAAGTTAGTTAGTTAAACGTTAAAACCTGTACCTGTAATGTACATGAAATAATAATCATAACTATTAAATTTAGGGTACTAAGGGTGGAAAAGACAGTGTAAGATGATATATGATATAAAAAACTTTGAAATATTTTTATTATGTTTAACTTAGTTTGAATTAATAAGATAAATGTGAGTGGAAGCAATCTGGAGACAATATTTACACAAATAAAAACTTTCGATTATGTTTGAAATTCATGAAATATATTTATTTAATGTATTTAAGAGATGAAGATCTATATTTTAGTTTTATATTTTAATACTTATATTATTAATCATATATGGCTATTTAATAGATTAATTATGATTAAATATAGTAGTATGGAGAGAAAAGCAGCAATTCAACGGAGGTCAAATAGATTAATTGCTTATGTAAATAGTTATAATAGAGGCTAGTGCTATGAGGTGCTTGGCTCATTACTTAGATTTTACTGATTTTAATTGATTTTTAAGGTATCGTTAAAAATTATATGTTTTTTATATAAAATTTCATAGACTTTTAGTAAAAGTTATTTATTATAGTGAAAAACTACATATAGGTTATTCTAATATATTATAAATGTAATTAATTATATATAAAAACACAAAAGTTATTTTAAAGTTAAAATAATAAATTTTCTTTAGTATTATCTATCTATATCTATATTTATATTTAGATTTATTATAATTAATTGTAAGTATTTAAGATAAAGGTTTATTGATAATTCCCTTATTATTATTGTTATTATTTCTCGCAAAGGACTTGAGAAGTGATTAGGGAGGAGTGTAAAGGTGCGTCGGGATCGACCATCGGTAATTAAAACAAAATAATGATCGATCTCTCATCGAAAAAATGATAACCCTCAAGCCTTACGTTACTGTGCCTGTATACTGATATCTATAATTCGTAGCGTTGTTATAAAGCTCTAGATCCATAAAGATATAGTCACTCGCTTTGGAGAGCTTCACGTAGGGAAGCGTGAAGAGGCGGAGGACGGATCTCACTTTGGTGCACTTGTCGGTTGTGCTATAGTTGTGAGGTTGGTTGCATTCCCCTGGGCTCGCATGGGTGGCTAGTCGAGAGCTCGATATACGCTGCGTCTGGTAGACTCAAAACCGCCGTGGCCATAGTTCTAGCTGTGTTTCCTTATTATCGACCCTTGTTGTTCGTCTGTGTGCTTCTGCCTCGATAGTGCTTCGATAATTACCTTACGTCTCCTTCGCTCAGAACATTAACCTTTTGTAGGTGAACACAGTCTGCTATTTATTGGGTTCTTACACTGAGTCTGTCCTCCAGGTGGTCATCGTAGTATCACGCTGTGTGTAATACACGCTAGTCACATACACGCTGAAAACTATGTTATAACCTCGCATTTAACTCCGAATTTCGGTCACAGTTCATATCGAATGAATGCTTTGTGTTCTCATTTATAGACAAACGTCTGTTTCCTCCACGTATTATTGCATTGATATATCTTCGTCTATTGTTACCTATAAGCTGTCTATTACACGTTCAGTTATACGACCATATATCGAATATTCCCTAATACGTATTCCTTCATTTTAGATATTGGTTTTCACACCTAACACGCCTTTTAAGATTGGCCCCATCTCAAACATTGACTTTAGATCTTATTACTCTTATTCCATGACATAGTCTACTACTATAACATGAACAAGTACATATCCTCTTAAGACCTAGCGCACTCAAGACTTAGTCCCATTCATCCACAACGATTTAATTTTTCTTTATAACCTTCTTCATTCAACTTTCCTACTAACACTCTGCATCATCCGTTCCTTTTCATCAACCATATATTCCCAAGTATTTTAAAACTCAGACATATGCTTTCGTTTCAGCTGCTCATCACTAACATAACCACACCCGAGGATCTGTATACATTAGTGATGGATCATGAACACCGCATACGGATCCGCATTTGCGGGAACTCGCACCTAATTGACATCCGCATCCGGATCCGCATCTCACTTAACGGCACATCCCATCCGCATCCGCATCCTCTTTTGAAATGAGGATGTTGCGGATGTTTTCTAAAATTAATGTAAATGCTATAAAATAAATATTATTTGTATATATTATCATGGGAGTTTATGGGAATATTGTAATTTTGATTCGGAGTGGTCTTCGGGTGGCGTTATGTGGGGTGTGGTGTGTGTGTTTGTTTGGTGTGTGGTTTTGTGTGTTTTTTCGCTGGTGTGCTGCTGTGGCTTTGTGTGTGGTCGTGTTGTTTTTGTCGTGGGGGTGGGTTTGTACTGTTTATTTGGGGTGGGTGTTTTACTGATTGGGTCTGTGTGGTCGTATTATTTTTTTTTTTTTGTTTTTTTTTTTTTTTTTTTTTTTCTTGTTTTTTTTTTTTTTCTAATAAAAATAACAATATTTCATTATTTAAATGACACTAATATAATAAAATAATAAATATAATAATAAAATAAAATAATAAAAATAAAAATAAATAAAAATATAATAAAAATAAATAAAAAGTATTCAACAAATAAAAAACAATACGAGTGTCGGAACTAAATACGTTATTTAGTTGTAGAATTTGATTAAAAACATATTATTTAAATCATTAAACATATTTAAATCATTAAAAACATTATTTAAATCATTTAAAACTTAAAACAAAATTTCACACTAATCCCCTAAATTTTTTTTTATGTAAACACCTCTATTATTTACTGTATTACTTTCTTAATTTATTAATTTAATAATTATGTTTATTTAAATTTCATTAAAACATCAAATAACTAAATCAGTAAACATATGAGTTAATGCAGTAAAAGCAGTAAAACAAAACCATACTAAACCCCCTAGGTTTTAGGTAACACCTCTATTGAGATTTACTGATTTACTGCTTTAAGGTATGTAATGTTAATGATTATGCGAGTTTAAGCAGTCTCATCAATACGAGTTGCAATAAGTAAAAACATGGAGTTAAAGGTTAGGGGGGTGGGGGATCTCGGACAAATAGCGTAGAACAGAAGTCATTATCAAATCCCCCTAGTGTTTAGGTAACACCTCTATTGATATACTGATTTACTATTTTAAGGTACTGAAAAGTACATTATTTAATAGATTAGAGAAATTGTAGTAAAAATAAAATGTTTATATATCAGGCACTCTGGTTTTTTTCTTCTTACATGCAATTTTTTAAAAAATTTTATAAATTAAAAAGTACTTAAGTAAAATATAAAATTAATGTCTGTAATGAGTTACAGTTTAGGTTCGCGAAAATGTTTTTAAATAAAAATGTTTAAAGTGCTAAAAAAGGGGTCGGGGCTAAATTGAACCTTTCATTGTTAGACCAATAGTTGTGTCGTGTGTTTATATCTGTGTTGTTGATTAATTTGTTTAAATGTATAGTGTTCAGTGTCGTTATTGGTGATGTGGTTAGAATGTGTCATTATGTGAATGTGGTGTATAAGTGATATGTTGTTGTGGTTGTGGTGGTGTTGGTGATTCTGTGTATGTTTGTAATCTGACAAGGGGGTAGAACTTTGAATGTTAAGTGTCTATGTGGTAAATTGCAAGTGTCATGAGTGAATTGGTGTGTATGAAGTTCATAGTGAGATGTTGTATATAGTGTATATGTATTTGTATATAGTGTCGGATATTAGTGAATTGTGTGTGTGTGGTGTGTTGGTGGCGTTTGTTGTGTGTATTAGTATAAGTGTGTGTGTGTGTGTGTGTTGTGCTGTGCCCCCGGATGGAAATAAGTTAGGATAGATCCATCAGGTCAGGTACCTACATGACCTCATGTTAGCACAGATACCTACCAAAGGCTGGCATCAGTTACCTGGATTGAGCGGTTCTAAGCGGGGTGGTATGGCTAGGTGCAGGTGTTATTGGATAAGGTGTATTGGGTTGTCTGGGTGTAGGCTAGTGTTGTAGGTGTTTACGCCTAGGGTAGGTTACGGTTAGTTAGGTTAGGTTATTGGGTTATTTATAAGTTAGGGTTAGGTCAGGTTAGGTTAAGGTTTGGTTAGGTTAGGTTTAGGTCAGGTTAGGTGCATGTGTAGGCTAGGTGTAGGTTAGGTATAGGGTATGCGGCAAGGTCAAGGCCGCAAATATCATGGTCAAACAAGGTTAAATTATATAATATATATATATGTTAGGTTAGGGTAGGTTTAGGTTAGGTTCGGTTATGTTAGTTAGGTTTAGGTTAGGTTTAGGTCAGGTGTAGGTAGGTTAGGTTAGGTTGGTTAGGTCAGGTTTTAGGTTAGGTTAGGATTAGGTAGGTTAGGTTAGGTTAGGTTAGGGTTATGGTTAGGTCAGGTTTTAGGTTAGGTTAGGTGGCAGTGTTAGGCTTAGGTGTAAGGCTGGGTATATGGTATTCCGGCAAGGTCAAAGCCTCGAATATCTATGGTCATGGGACAAGCGTTATATATATATATATAGTATTATTATTATGTATTTTTTTATTATATATTATATATATGTTTGATTTGTAAGGTTATATATTTATTTATTTATATTATATGGTTTTTTTTATGTATTGTTTTTATATAAGTATTTATTATGTATTTTTTATTTTTTTTAGTGTTATTTTTATTATATGTGTTTTATTAGTATTATATTTTATATATTATATAAGACCTTTCTGAATACTAATTGCATTATTATGAGTTTATTTATATATTTTTTTATTAGTTTATTATTATTGGTGTTATTTTTTCTTTTATATATATATATTATATATATATATATTGTATATTAGTGTTTATATTTATTATATGTGTATTTTGCGATATATTTATAGTATTATTTGGTTTATATATATGTATTGATGTTAAGGTTTTTTTTTAGTTATAATTGTTTAGTATTATTAGTATTTATATATATGGTTAAATAACGGAACAAATAAATTGTAATAGTTTCCCAATACAAATATAATAGATTCCTGACTCACGATAAGAATATTAATAAATATTTTTTAATTTTATTTGAATAAAGGTAGAATTAAATTATTTTTTTGTATAATTATAGAAGTTAAAACATATTAACACTACATGTCAGTTTAACTAAGAGTGAATATTCATGGTATTTAACAGAACAATGAAGTTTTGTGAAAAACTTGGAAAGGTTTCTATTATAGGTAAGAGGTGTTTTCTCTTAACCTAATTACTTTTAGAATCCCATTTTGTGCCAACGGTGAGGTGGAACGCCCATATGTGCTAGTGGGTGCCCAAATAAAGACCAATAGGTTTATGTCACCAAGGCCTAGGTCTCACTCTTGTATTTTTATATATCTTTTAGGTTTTTAAACATTTTAAAACCCGAAATTCCATTTGTCATTGAATTTTTGCTAGGAATTATGAGTATATATATTTATATTGTTGATTTTAGTATTTCTTTTTGTATTATTTCAAGTTATTTTTCTTATAGTTATTAATTTACAAAATTTGGCTTTTTTGTTATAGTATTGATTAGTATGCTTTTTTATATTATTTTTAATTATTAGTTATTGTTAGATATTATTTAATAGTATTTAGATATATTTTTTTATTATATATTGTATTATTTATTGATTATTTATTAAGTTATTGTAATTTATATATATATAAGTTGTATATTAATTTATATGTTATATATATATTATTATTAGTATTATTATATTGTTATATAGGTATTTAGTATTGTAAATATGTGGTTATATTTGTCAGTTTTAAAAGAATTAGGATATAGTTGTGGTTTCGTATGCGTATAGAAATATAATTTGTTGCTGCGAATAATACATTTGAAGTTGCTATCTTAATTTCCTTCTGCTCTTTGGTCTTGTCTACTTAGGTCGTCTTTTGTGCGTGGTTCTTGTGCTAGCGAATGCGACTGACCTCCGCGTAACTTGTAAATAAACTGCGACGGATGGCGTGATCGATATTGCCGATTCAAGCCCGACGACGCGACGTATTGAAAATTAATGACGAAGATTAACAAACGCAATATAAAACAAAATGCGGACGAAAGTCAACAAGGTTGTTGCCTTTTAAAAAAAAAGATATTAAAAAAGGCAATGATAATAAATAAATAAAAAAAAAACTTAGATATATAAAATTTAAATACAAAAAAAAAAAAAATATAAATAAATTAGAGATAATCTAAAAAAAAAAAAAAAAAAAAAAAAAAAAAAAAAAGAAAAAACACCCATGAAGGTAAGCTGAGTAAAAAGTATGGGCCCAAAGACCTTTCTAGTCAGCTAAGTGGTTTTCAAAATTGACCTTTCTTCTGTCCAAAATCCAAAAAGGGGGCGGAGCTACGTGTTCTGGAATGACTCCTACTACTATATATAATTATATATTATATAGTTATTAGTTGGTTATATATGATAGGTATATATATTTATATATTATTATTATATATAATATATATATTATATATATTATAATATGTTTTATATTTATATATTGTAATTATATTTATTTATGTATTATTTTATATAATATTATTATGTTCTTATATATATTATATATATTATATGAAAAAGTATATAGCGATTTATATATTTATTTATATTTATATAATTTACGTTACTATATTATATATTTATGTGTATAAAAATGTTATTGTGTATGTTTATATATTTAATATATAAATTTTTGAAAATGTATATTTTTGTTAATTGTTACGTTAAATTAGTTTTTCATCTTGTTAATATCTTATATATTATTTTATCTATATATATATGTAAATATTAGTATATATAATATGTTATATATATTATTATATATTATTATTATATATAGTTATATATATTTTTTTAGTATATAATTATATATATATTAGGGTTATCGTTAATTGTAGTAGTGGTATTTTTTGTACTATTGATTATTTATAGTAGTTGTATATTTATTGTTTATTATTATATATATATTATTATTATATACATATACTATATATATATATTTATATAATATATATAGATATATATATATATATATATATATATATATAGTTATGATTATATATATATATATATATATATATATTATAAGGTGGTGTAGATATCGATTGCAAATTCGCTACTGTAAAAAAGAACATATAACTATATATATATATATATATATATATAATATATATATATATATTATATATATATATATATATATATATTATTATATATATATATATATTATATATATTATATATATATATATATATATTTATATAATATATATATATATATAATTATATTATATATAATATATTAATATATATATTATATATATATATATATATATATATATATATATATATATATATATATATATATATATATATATATATATATATATATATATATATATATGAACGAAAATTCAACTTTTGCTTTAAAATCATGCCTATTTCACAATTTTCAATTCGTTTTTCAATATAATTAACGTTTCAAACTAAAACTCACTAATTCAAATATTTTAAATCCTCTAATTTTTAAGCACCGTTCAAATTTTACAAGCGATAGTTAATTAAACTACAATCTTAAAATTTATTAAGGAATCACAAATAATTAACATTAAGATTTGAAAATTCAGCCACAAACTGAATTATAACTTATAAAAATGGAACGAAAATAATTAAAAAAATGAACAAAACTTCTTTCAAAATGTTTCGTACAATGTTTGTGCTTTCATTTGCAAACAAAATCCTACTTACAAAAGCACTCGCCCTCGAATTGCACATGCACAATTTTCCCGTCCGCAATACATTAGGTCATGCATTGCAAAATTTTGACCAACTTTTAAACTAATCAAAATTATAAGTTTTTATTTATTAAATATTTAATCCTATAAAAAAAATTAATTTATTAAATATTTAATCCTATAAAAAAAATTAAAGAATGAAAATAATAAATAACAGTTGTACACTAGCTAGTTATATATAATGGTAGTTTCACAAACTTGCAACCAGGTCACGAGCCACCCCTGATATATATATATATATATATATATATATATATATATATATATATATTTAAATATTTTTTAGAATATATAAATTTAATTGAGGGATGTTATATATATATTTGTATTATATAAATATATATATAGTTTTTATTATTGTTATTATATATATGATTTAATATTATAATATATATAGTGATTAATAATATTATATATATATAGTATTTTATTATAATATATATTATTTAGTTATATATATGTTATTATTATCATATATATATATATTTATTATATTTTATTATTTTTATATCTAGTTATCGTTTATTTATTACATATTATACTTTTTATATATCTTATTTTTTTTGGTTTATTTGTTATCTTATATTATTTATTCTTTTCATTTATTGCATATTTTAATTGTATTAGTTGTATATTTTTTTTCTTTTATGTTGTCTTAGTAAATATATATATATATATATTTATATATATATATAATATATATAATATATAATATATATATGATAAATTTTCTATTAATTTAGTGTAGGGGTATTAGTTTTTTATGTAGTAGGTATATGTGTTAGGGTGAGTGATGTAATGTTAGGGTATGGGTGCTATTGGTGCATATAGTGGTATATTTATTAGGTTGTTGAGTTATTGATGTTTAGTGTGATGTTATGTGATGTTATAGTTATATATATATATATATATCTATGAGCTATGAGAAAATTTTCCATTGGGAATTTGAGGTGTAGGGGTATATATCCTATGACACTCAAGTCCTCAATGGTTCTCTAAATGGTTAAGATATGGTAGATTTTTTGTGTGAGTACTAGAATTCTAATGGTTAAATTTAAGTTTGAAAATGTCAAGATATGTGTGGTTGTAACATATTGTCCATCTGAGGCTGATGTTGAGGAGAGTGTGACTTTCTGGGATAATTTTAATCATATTTTGGACGAGGTGAGTTGGAGCTTCAAATTGATTGTATTTTTCATGAATGGATGGGTAGGTGATCAAAAATGGGATGTTATGGTATAACAGTTGCCTTTGGGGTTTCGAGAAAAAATGAGAATGGTACAAACGCGATTGATTTCTTTGAGGAGCGAGGTCTGTGTGTAAGTAAGCACTTTTCGAGGATAAGAGTATTCATAAGTATATTAGAGTTAGTGTAGGAAGATATAGCACTGAAGTGAAAAGTATGATTGATTTTGTGTTGGTGAAGAAAGAGATGCTGAAGTATGTGATGAATGTTAAATCAGTGAGGGGGTTGGGGAATGAAGCATCAGGTCATTTTGTTTTATGTAAGATTAATTTAGTGGGGGCATGGATAGAGAGGAGAGAGATAAGCAAGTAAGGAAGTGGATAGAATTAAGAGTGAGAGAGAGGATAAGGGAGAAAGGTTGAAAAGAAAAGTATGTGAGAGCACTTGCAAATAAATCAGTAGAATGTGAACAAGGTGAAACGGAACCAATTTTTGAAAGCAAGTGAATGAAGCCTTCGTCAGTAGTACAAGAAAGTATGTGTATGTGCTAAAGTAATGAGTAAGAATGTCAATTGTGAGTGGTGGAATGAAGAGATGATGCAAGCAGTTAAAAGTAAAATGAAGACTTGGTTGGTTGAACGTGCTAAAAGCCACTGATGAGATCTCGAAAGAAAGGTGTATTTAAATATATAATTAGAAAAAAAGAAAGATTAAAAGTCGCATGTGTAGGAGGAAAAAAAGAGGTAAATGAACAGTTTGGAAAGAGAATGAATGGAGACTTAAAAGGGAATAGGAAGCTCTTCTGGAAGAAAATACGAGAGTATAAGAAAGATAATAGAATAATAAATAGAGATGGTGCTTTCGTAACTTATGAAATGCATGTGAGGACAGAGGGGAGGGAACACATCGAAAATCTGCACAACACTGACAGTATCACAGTAATGAAGAGGTGATAGTGAATGTGTACAGGTCTTATGATGTAAGAACAAATAGGTATTTTGGGGATGAGGTAATTAGTGGGGAGGATGTAATATGTGATGTGAGAACGTTGAAGAATGGTAAATCAGAAAGTATAGATGGAATTACTGGTGAAATGATCAAGAATGGAGGAGAGATTTTGATTGACAGGATATAGAAGTTGCGTAATAAAGCGTTTGTGGATTTGTGAAGAGTATAGTTCTGAGGGATTAAAGGAGAATAGTAATAGTACCCTTATACAAATATATGGGAGATAAGGGAATCTGTAGGAACTATTTGGGAATTAGTTTATTGAGTGTTGTAGGAAAGATATATGATGGTATTTTTGTCGAAAGAGGGTGGCGAGTGACTAAGGAACTGATTTAAAAGTGGTAGAGGATGTGTAGGTCAAATCTTCACATTAAAAAAATGAGTAAGAAAAGGTGCGAGAACAATAGATTGTATTTACGTTTTAAGGATTTGCAACAGGCGTACGAC